>MU392195.1:104551-154910 GCA_022578495.1 Nemania sp. NC0429 | reverse complement strand
TTTAAATTCAGGCTTTAATTAATTATCATGGGTAGGAATTTTTTAAATAATTCGTCATTTTTCCATTGTTAATTCCCCCCCCATAAAAACGTGGGGGTGGGCACCCCCCCCCCCCCCCCCCCCAAAAGCTAAGAATGCTTAGTGGCCAAAAGTTAGCGAACTGCAGCATGACCGCATCAGCCGCTTGCATTATAGCTGTTGAAAAACTGAATAGCAGTAACTATCCTACGATCTTACAGGGGCATACCGGGGTGCAGGGCGTATGCGCCGCGACCTGCACCTTGGTCTCGGCCTCACGGTCACCTTCTAGCAACCCCTGATACGAGAATAGACCATCATCTAGAGCGTGACAGGGGGCATGCTGCCACTGGGCTTGTGGGAGACTCAGTATAAGTAAGCTAGGACTATTCTCACCCGCATACACGAGTCCTATGCGTTGGCTGCTCCAGGCCCCGAGAACGCCACATGTTACAACTTACAAGGCTGATCTTATTCTGACATGACTGCCGAGCCTTAGCCATCTATCTAGGACCAAGTTCGTCAACTACGCCACATTGGCAAGCAACAGGCAGGTAGTAAACGAGGGTACAAAAGCGGTGAGATTATTACCATGTCAGCATGGCGATACTGGCTGTATTCTGGCCGACACGCCCCCTCCATCAAAGCAGCCGCATAGCTGCCCCCCGCGTCTCTTATGCTCTTAGTATGCAGGTAAGCCACATCCGGTCTTTAGCGGACTTTAAGTTAATTCCAACCACGACGTGCAGATAGGCATTTGGGACCGGGTCTGACTGGTTTGCGCGGCTGATTGTTACACAGAATAAAGCAAGGCAACAAGGCGGCATGGGCGAATATCGCATTCCTCCTATATTATCTCCTACCCAGATATCAGAAGTCGAGGGCTATATCGGACGTGTTCCGTGACTGGGGAATGGCGGAGACGACTCTCCGTGCGGCTGACTTCCGAGGCCATTATCTCCCAACATTGTAAGAAGTCAGGGGCCCCGACGGTGTCTTAAACGGCCTGTTCATTCAAGATTTTGAGGTCATGTTTACTGGTCAGTTACTGGAACAAGTGCATCGTCGTGGATGAGCCCTGGAGGGGCCGTAGTTGAGAGGAGATGATTCTGATCTACGCCAGAGTAAAGTATTCACAAGGTGAATCAAACGAGCATAGAATAATAGCGTAGAATGAACAATTCCCCGTACTATAGTGTATGTCTTGTGAGCCTCGACTCCGTGATTTCAGTAATGTCAAACCGTAAAAACTAATATGGCTTCAAAAGAACATTCATAAAACCTCCTGGATTTGAATCTTGTCCCAGGACGCTGGGCTAGATAGACTAAACTAAGCACTTTCAAAATTGGAGAATCAAATTTATGAGATGTGATAAGAATTACGGGAGAACAGAACGATCGTGATGGCTCCAGTATTGCAGTCCTATGAGGACCTTATCTTAAGCTCGCCTCAGCTATAGCTGGGAGTAATAGAGATCGGGGAGCCTCGGTGAGTAGTACATGGTCATGTAGCACCCGGCTTTCTTGGTCCACGTCAAGGAGATCCAAGTATGGATGAGCTTATCCGGCGTGTTAAAGTCATGCTTCGGGCTGTGATGGCCATGTTAGCGATAGCAATGAACATGAGGTAAAAAGGATTGCGCTCACAATGCTGCTTCCAGGTCGGCTTGATACTGTTCGGCAAAATCAGGGTGACCATGATCATGGAACCAAGTAGACAGCGTCTTGCAAACTTGTGCATCTGTCTTCCCAAGCCAGGAACCCAGGACATAGATCTTCGCTTCAATCTCCGGAGATGCATTCGTCTGGCCCTCCGTATTTGGCCTCATTTCAAACCCCCAGATGCATGGCCCAACCGCATCATCAACGACTTTATCAGCGACATGGGGATCGGACGGGTCAAGGTTGAAGATATGGCACCAGAACTTAGTGACGAGTTCCAATCCCGAGGTTATGTTCGGGCCAGAGATCCTGCCTCCCAGAGTGAATAGGTCCTTTACCCTGGCTAGCGTACTTGAGGATGTCACTAGATAGACCTTGATTCGTGTCGAGGACGATACGGCGGTGCAGTCGTTGGAGAATATAGGTATCTCTAGGGGGGCATCGTCCGGGCCGAAAGATTCCAGGTAGTCACGGAACGCATCGACGCAAGCATCATAAGATCTACCCGGACCGTTGCACTGTCGTATAGCGCTCGATACGACAGACAGAGGTGTTGTTCCAGCACTCATTGCTTTCAGTTGCGGGTTGAAATACGCCTTTGGTAGAATCCCGCCGCCGCGTTCCAGATCGAAAGCGACCATCGCACGATGGCGAGGCTGGCCGGGCGGGATCTTTGACGAAACCTGGGCGGCGTACTGCTGCGGTACCCTGGTTTCCGACCAGAAGAGGTCAAACAGTGACAGGTCTGTTCCCGGCATCTCTTTGGAGATTGAGGCCAAAAGATCTTTCGCTGCATTGTCGTTCAATGGATCGGCAACAGTGCCGGCTTGCGGAGAGCAAGGCTCGATGGTGAAGCGGACAGTCCGCTTGGGTGACTTCTCTTTCCAATTCAGACTAAACTCGATCGGCGAGCCATCGAAGACAAACGTTGACGGGTAGTGGGCTTTTCCTCCGATAGGTGTAGGGCCCAAAGAGGTTGCCACTGACTGTTGGAACCAGAGAAGGAAGAGTAGCTGATCGCTCTCATCGTAACTGCTGCTCTTCAACAGTGAGGCAAAAGACTTTCCCAACGCATGCCACCAGAATGAACTGTCACCCTTTTGATGGGTGGAAACACCACTGTTGACAATATCAAATGGAGTTGAGGCCATTATGGATTGGCAAGTTGGTTGTGTATACTGGTATCAGGAAATGGATGTTAATCAGATTGGAGGGAACTCCAGCTGCGATCCCCTTTATACGAACCGGTTGACCCCTGTACAATCCCTCAGAAAGGGCGCTTCGAATGGTCAGCAAGCTCGGCATCTTATCGGCTGAGACTTTATGTTGGTTTTTATATCTTAGCAAACGCCGCATGAGGTGGCTGAATCGACTGTGTCAGAATTGCCATGGGGCCAACAACCAGGCCAGCCATAAAGGGGGTCTTCTCTGACGACCCGCAGCGCGCAACGTACCTGAGGCCAGCAAAGCCAGCAAAGAAGCTGAGACACTGCTGGCGGTACTACATTGGATGCAGTTAACGCTATATTGCAATAACAATATCAATTGTATGGTTACCGGAGTCAAGACCTAGAATTTGTTGAATTCATGGGCTATCGTGACTCTTTGAGTGCTACGCTAATCCTGTGGACGCCCTCGCACAGAACGTTTCAATTTTGCATTAGCTTTATCGACCATTGCACCTTGTGTGACTTGCGGAACAAGATAGAGATTGATGTTGTAAGAGAGGGAGACCGGGACGTAGGTCCATAAGCGAGGGGTCCTTAATGTACACTGTAATTGGTTCGTATCGTCCCTTATAGTGCCGGCCAAGGTCAGGGCAAAGCGAACGTGTTATCGTCTTCGATTCAACTATTTTATTCAACCATCTTGACGTTGCGCAAGATAGCCTTCATATATCGGCTACCACTTCGATCGTCGCCAGCTCCGCTGCACAGTTATGTGGTCCAACCGGGGATGGTGTTGAAATCAATATTAGCCTCGGCAACTCCAACAAGAGTGGTACACCTATAATTCCTCGATCAGCTACTGCCGGCTTTCTTTAGGTCTATGTCGGGGAACTATTACTTACAGGCTACTTTTACCACAGTTGAACACCTGTACAATAGTTAAGCGTGCTTAAGCTAAGCCAGAGGTTAATTACAATAAGTTATTGTTTCATGCGCATTGTTAACTGGGCAACCAACTTTTCTGATATAGGCACGCTTCGGACCGAAACGGCCTGCCACACCGCTGACGGCCTGATCCACGACATTGACTTACTTGAAGGAATTCGGTAAGTGCAGACAATTTATTCAGTTGCAGTCAGTTTGGTTCAGCAGTTAATCCAATCACTTGCATCTATTCTAATTAAATGGAGTCAATTCAATCAAACTTGTCCTTTTTAGAGTTTACGAAGCTTTCGAAGCTTTTTCTTTGACGCCCTCTCTGAAGCGACGCCATACTCCTCGAGGTAGCCGTCCAAGGCCAGACACGCAGACAGCTTCGTAATTACATGCCGTTAAAGTCGCAATAAACGCAATAGGGACTATGCAATATAATTAGCTGCAATATATAATACTGGCTAAGCTGGTTGCAATGAATACAATCAATTGAAGGTCATAAAATCAACTGCAACTTACTAGATTCTTTCGAATAAGTCACCAGCTTAGGTCGGGCCGTCAGCAGCGTGGCAGGCCGTCTCGGGCTGAAGTGTGCTTGGTTAACAGCGCTCTCAGGGAAATGCACGAATATTTAAGAAGTAGATCCTTAAAGTATCAGTCGTTGCCCAACAAGAGCAGAATATATAGTATCTCCCGGCAATTCTACAGATTCCCTGCTCGTTATTCGATAAGATTTCTTTTTCTTTTTTTTTTAAATCACACCATGTTTTCTCGAGTAAGCAACCGTCGAAGAATGAATCGTGACAAGTGCGCATGACCTCATCCTTTCCCCAGGATCCGCCTTGACATGTGAATGTTGCTCGGATACCTGCGTACTTAGGTACCTAGGTACAGCGTGACTAACCGAATGGGGCATGGCCAAGGTGCCGGGTGCAAGACGGATGGGGCCCCTCGGCATTCCAGTCAGAGCTCCCAGAGCTGCCTCGGCTGTTCCATAGCGGACGGCATCTCCACGACTGCGCGCAGTTGCGTAATGTCGGTCCCCAGACATTGTACTTAACCCGTCAATACCTCTTTTACCCGGCGCAACCGCAACGACTCTTCTGGTCATTCCACCTTTTCTACCTCAACTGCCATCCTCCCATCACCCCCATCAGCCAGCTTCTTCCCTTCTTCATCCTCCTCTTTTATCTTTTTCATCGATCCCGAGTCTCTCTCTCTCTCTCGCTCTCTCGCTGAGCGCATCATGTCGGGTCAATTGCGCTATGACGGCCAGGTCGCCGTCATCACCGGCGCCGGCGGCGGTTTGGGGAAAGCATATGCCACCTTCTTTGCCTCAAGAGGAGCCAAGGTTGTTGTGAATGACCTTGGTGGCTCTTTCAAGGGCGAGGGCAATTCCACAAAGGTAAATCTCCTCTCCCATGCGCCTTTACTACAACGACAATGAACCCTGCGTACTCGAGCGCCGTTCGACTAACACCGTCGTGTTTCCTAGGCTGCCGACGTAGTCGTGAACGAGATCAAGGCCGCCGGCGGCGAGGCTGTGGCCAATTACGACAGCGTCGAGAATGGTGACAGGATAATCGAAACCGCCATCAAGGCCTATGGCCGCGTCGATATCCTCATCAACAATGCCGGCATCCTGCGTGATGTGAGCCTCAAGAACATGAAGGATGCGGACTGGGATTTGATCATGACGGTGCATGTCAAGGGTGCCTACAAGTGCGCCCGTGCAGCCTGGCCCTACTTCCGCAAGCAGAAATATGGCCGTGTCATCAACACTTCCTCGGCTGCTGGCCTCTTCGGCAACTTTGGTCAGGCCAACTACTCGGCCGCCAAGCTGGCCATGGTTGGTTTCGGGGAGACTCTGGCCAAGGAGGGTGCCAAGTACAACATCCTCAGCAACATCATTGCCCCGATTGCCGCCAGCCGGATGACGGAGACCGTTATGCCTCCGGAGATGCTGGAGAGTCTGAAGCCCGAATGGGTTGTGCCCCTTGTGGCAGTTTTAGTCCACAAGGGAAACACCGAGAGCGGCTCCATCTTTGAAGTCGGCGGTGGTCATATCGCCAAGTACAGGTGGGAGCGATCTAGCGGTCTACTACTTAAGCCAGATGAGAGCTATACCCCCAGTGCCATTATCAAGCAGTGGAGCAAGGTGTCCGACTTCTCCAATCCCCAATACCCCTCAGGCGTCAATGACTTCGTAGCTCTCCTTGAGGACTCTCTGAAACTAGGTCCCAGCCCCCAAGGAGAGAAGATTGACTTCACAGGCCGCGTGGCTTTGGTAACCGGCGGCGGTGCTGGTATTGGCCGCGCTTATTGTCTTGCGTTTGCGAAAGCCGGAGCATCAGTTGTTGTCAATGATCTCGTCAACCCAGACACGGTTGTGGAGGAGATTAAGAAAATGGGAGGCAAGGCAGCTGGTGTCAAGGCCTCTTCCGAAGACGGTGAAAAGGTCGTCAAGGGCGCCATAGATGCCTTTGGCCGGCTCGATATCGTTGTCAACAATGCCGGTATCCTACGAGACAAGGCTTTCGCCAACATGGATGATAGCCTATGGGACCCGGTGATGAATGTACATCTTCGGGGCACTTACAAGGTCACCAAAGCTGCTTGGCCTCATTTCCTCAAGCAGAAGTATGGGCGTATCATCAACACCACCTCGACGAGTGGTATCTACGGCAACTTCGGACAGGCCAATTATTCCGCAGCTGTAAGTGAACCACAGTAAGCTAACCTAGTTTCTAAATGCTAATCATCGGGCCTGTTAATAGAAAATGGGTATTCTCGGCTTTTCTCGAGCTATTGCGCTTGAGGGCGCCAAGTACAACATTTACTGCAACACCATCGCCCCCAACGCTGGAACGGCGATGACAGCCACTATTCTACCTCCGGAACTCGTTCAGGCTTTCAAGCCTGACTACATAGCGCCCCTGGTCCTTGCTCTAGCCAGCGACAAGATCCCCGAGAACCCCAATGGGGGTCTATACGAGGTTGGCTCTGGCTGGTGCGGCCGAACAAGGTGGCAGCGTTCCGGAGGTGCTGGCTTCCCACTCGACGTCAAGTTGGAGCCTGAGGAAGTTGCCAAGAAGTGGTCTAAGATCATTGACTTCGATGATGGTCGGGCAGACCACCCTGAAAAGGCCTCGGCATCGATAGAGAAGGTCATGGAGAATCTGAACAACAAACGAGGGGCATCTAAGGTATGAGCCTTTCTCTTTCCTCGATGCCTCCCTGTATATATATGGAAATTTTACACTAGAATAGTTCAAATACGATTTGTACATGTTAACACGATCTTTCGATTTAGCAAACTGGCGAGAGCAACAAGTATCTTGATGCGCAAGAGAAGGCTAAGAAAGCGAAATCGGAGCCGACCGAGTTCAACTACACGGAGAGAGATGTTACGCTCTATAACATCGGTGTCGGTGCGAAGCGTACAGATCTGTCTTATGTTTTTGAAGGCCACGAGAACTTCCAAGTGCTCCCCACGTACGGCGTTATCCCGCAGTTCGACACCAATATGCCTTTCAGCTTCGATGATGTCGTACCCAACTTCTCACCCATGATGTTGCTTCACGGGGAGCAATACCTCGAAGTCAAAAAGTATCCTATTCCAACTTCGGCCAGAACTAAGAATTATGGCAAGTTGATCGAAGTTGTTGACAAGGGTTCTGCCTCCATCCTGAAGAGCGGCGTCACCACAGTCAACGCGGAGACCGGCGAAGAGCTATTTTACAACGAAGCCACGGTCTTCCTCCGCGGCGCTGGTGGATTTGGTGGTCAGAAGAAACCGGGGGACCGTGGTGCTGCCACGGCCGCCAACGTCCCTCCCAAGAGGGCGCCTGACGTTGTAATCGAGTCACAGACGCATCCCGACCAGGCTGCGATCTACCGCCTGTCCGGCGACTATAAGTGAGCTTCCCTATCCCGGACCTCCCTCATCTACCCCACCAAGCACCTACCACCACGCTCTCTCTTTCGGTGTTCTTCGGCTAACGTAATGTCTTTTTTCAAGCCCTCTGCATATTGACCCGAACTTCGCCAAAATGGGCGGGTTCAAAGAGCCTATCCTACACGGGCTATGCTTCATGGGAATCGCGGCCAAGGCGGTTTTTGAAAGCTTCGGCCCGTACAAGAACATCAAGGTCCGGTTCGCCGGCACCGTGATCCCCGGCCAAACTCTCGTCACGGAGATGTGGAAGGAAGGAAGTCGCAAGGTCGTATTTCAGACCAAGGTCAAGGAGACGGGCAAGCTTGCGATCTCGGGTGCCGCTGCTGAGTTGGTGGACGGTTCCAAGGGCGGAAAATTATAGATGATATATGAGTATATAGTCAGTGGGGTAGAAGGAAGGAGGAAGAGGTGTGCACATTAAGTTTGGGATTATCACACTTTTAGTAGGAATGTACGATATCCTTCATCTTTCCAATGTTAAAATTCATATTAAATCATTTCGCACAAGCGTCAAGTGCAATGAAAATGAGCATTTCTCTTACCAGCGTAACAAAAGCAAATTAAACTACTAAGTGGTTCTACAGGCCTGCAGGGACCCACCCCACAACCCTCCTATTTATAACACACTTTTTAAAGCATTTTTGCAGCAATAAATATTCGATTTTTATATATAAAAGTTATTAAAATATATAATAAATATATTATTTGCTATTTACCGTTTTTATTATAAGATTTAATATATGTTACGATTTTTTAATAGCTTTTATATATATAACTTAAACAAAAACCTTTTGTTTAGCACTAAAAAATATTAAAAGCATTATAAACTTTAATTTTAATCTATTGTTGCAGCTATTTATAAGTACTTAAAAAGCGTAAAAAATAATAATTTTAAGTTTATTACTATTTAATATATTTATAGCGACCACCGGCCGACCGTTAAAAAAACGCTTATAAGCTAATATTTAAAATATAAATATGCTATTTAAAAAAAAGCTGCTATATTATAAATAAAAACTAAAGCTTAAATATTTTAAAAAAGCTAAAAAAAAAAGCGTTTTTAATTTAATAGTTTAAAAAAAATATTTATAATAAATAAACTTATATTAAAAGCGCCGGGCTATATAATAATAATTTTAAATTTTAAAAAATATATAAATACTTTTTTATTATAATAAAAATAGCTTAAAAATTTTTTAGCATTAATTTAAAATATATATTTATAATATATAAAAATAAGCTAAACTTAATAAATTTAATTAAATTTTATATTAAAAATTATATAGCAAATACGGCAGTATAACTATATGCTAGCTAATTTATAGGCCGTATTTTTATAATAGCACTAATTTTTAAGCTAAACATTTATAATTTAAATATTAGCTTATAGGCATACTATTTTATAATATATATTATAATTTATAATAATTTTTTTAAAAACTATTTATATATAATAAAAATAATAAATAATTTTATAAAAAAAGTTTTTAAACTATTAATTATATATAATTTATAAACTATTATTAACTTTATAGCAAACTAAATTTAAATTTATAATATTATATTATATAATATAAATTTATAATTTAAATAAAACTTAAATTAAAAAGCTTTATATTTTATATTAATAATTTATAAATAGTTAATATTTATTTATTTTATAAATAAAAGCTTGCTTTAAAATAAAATAAAATTTAATATATATAACCGCTAAAATAATAGCATTTATAACCGCAGCATAGGCGAATTTAAATATATTTATAAATATATTTATTAAAAATGCAAATTTTAAAACTATAAAAAGCTAGCCTATTTTTAAAAATAAAATAAAGCGGCTATATTATATTACCGCTTTAATTAAAAGCTAATTATAACTTTTTTATATGCTTTATAAATATTAAAAATAGTTTTAATAATTTATAATTAAATTATTTTTATAACGCGGCTAATATAAAATATATTATTAAAATATTAAATTTTTAACTTATTAAACTTTATTTTAATAAATTTACCGTTTTTTTTTTATATAAAAGTTTAGCATAAGGCTTTAAAACACTATTTATATAAGCTAAATAATATACTATTTAACATTTTATACTATAGCGTATAACTTAATTATAACCTGTTACCGCTTTTAAATTTTTTAAAAAATTTAAAATTAATAAATAAAAACTATATAATTATAAAGTTTTAAATTAATAATAATTTATAGCTTAGTTAAATATTAAAAGCTAACTAAAATATATTTTTATTATATTTACTGCTAGGCCTAATTTTAAAAAGTAATAGCGGCTAATAAAAAATATATTATTTATTATTTTTTATATTTAATTTAATAAATAATTAAATATATGCCGAATATATAGCGCTTAAATATATTATAATTTAAAAAATATTTATAATAGTTTAAAAAATAAAATATAATGCTTATTTAATTAAAAAAAACTTAAAAAACGCATTTTAAATTATTTTAATAATATAAATATAGCATTAATTACTTAGCTTTATTTAAAAAAACTAGCTATATTATAAAAACTATTTATTTTTTAGCTTATATATAGCTTTATTTTTATTTAATTTATTTATAAAAAACTTTTATTAAATATTAAAAACTTTAATATATTTAGCAAATATCCGCTATTATTTTAACGATTTTATTTTTATATTAATAATAATAAACTAAATTAAAACAATTTTAGTTTATTAATAGTATAGCTAGCTTATAAAAACTTTTAGCTTTATTTAAAACTTTATAAAAAATAATAAAAACATATATTTAAAAGTTTTAAAAATTAAAATTAATATAATTATAATAATAATATAGCTTTTAATAAAAAAGCTTAGCAAAACAAATAAATTAATAATAAAAACATTAATAAAAAAAGCTTTTTTATAATATAATATTAAATAGCTTGCTAGCTTTTTAAGCTTTTGCTTATTAATAGTGCTAATAAAACAGGCTTTTTTAGCTAACCTATAAAACCTAATTATATAATTTAAAAATATACTATTTTAAAAGCTTTTTTAGCTAATAATGCTTAATTTACACTAATAATAAAACTTATTATTTTAATTTAATAAAATTTATTTATTTTTTAATATAAACTATATAATATTATATTTATTTATTAACGCTTTAAATATAAGCTTAAAAAAGTTTTAATATAACGCCGACCTTGCCGTATTTTAATGGCATAATTACTTTTTAATTTTAAAATTATAAATATACTGCCGCTGCTATAGCGCCGATAAAGCGTCGCTTTATATTAATATAGTTAAAATTATTATAATTAAAACTATTTTTTAGCTATAAAAATACTAATAGCGCTTTTATATAATAATTATATATATTAATAATATAATAGCTTAAAATAGCTTTATAAATATATTAACATATAATTTATTTTTATTATATATAATTTAAAAAATTTTAATAATAATAATAAGCTATAATATTTAGCTTTAAATTTATTAAATAATTTTAATTAATAATAAATTAATAAATACTTTTTTAAAATTTAAAATATAAATAATAGCTAACTTTTATTTAAACTAGCAAAGCTATTTGCCGGCTATCCGCTTTTACGCTTTATCTGCCGTTTAATAGTAATTACTATAAACTTTAACTATTTTTAGCTTTTTTAAGCTAATATAGCAAAATTAATTTATAAAAGCTATAAATTTACAGTTAACTAATATAAAAATTAGTATATAAAACGAAAAATTATTTTATAGCTTATATAAAAATTAGTGCTAGCTTATTATATTTTCGACCGTACGTTTAGCAAAACATAAAATTAAATTTAAAAGTTTATATTATAATTATATTTTTTAGCTTTTTATTTTATTTATATCGATTTATTATTAAATATATTAATTTTTAATAGCTTATATATTCGGCGCTTTATATAAAGCGTAATATATCTTTTTTTATATTTAATATAAATATAAAAATATTAATTAATTTTTTTTAACCTATTAAATTAATTAATATTATTAAAAATAATAATAAAAAAGCACTTTTAAAATATATTAATTATAAATACAGCATTTACACTAATATAATATAGTTTTTTATATTTTAAAAAAATTATATACACTAATTAAAAAATAGCTAATAATTATAAATTTAAAGTAATTAAACTTATAATTAGCTATATTTAACTTTTTTATATAAAAAACCATTTTTATTTATTATTATATATAAATAAAACAAATAAAAAATATAATAAAATTAGCATTTTTTTAAAAATAATATTAAATCTTTTTTATTTTATTATATATATAAGCAGGCTATTAAATTAAAATAAAATATTAAAATATATTTTAAATAATATACTATTATTCTGCTTTTAATTTAAAATATTTTTAAAAGCATGCACATTAAAAATATTTTAAAACCGGCTTGCTAACTTTAATATTTTATTAAATATATACTTTAGCTATAGCTTTTAAAAAAAAGCCGCTTAATATATATATAATATAAAAATAAATAATAATAAAATTAAATTATTAAACTAATAATTTTTAAATACTATTAAATAATCTTTTAAAACTTTATTAATAAATTTATTATAATTATAATAACGCTTTATAAAAAAAATAATTAATTAGCTGTTATATATATTATATAATATAAATTATAATAAAAAGTAGAATTTTTTTATTTTAGTTTAAAAAAGCTATTTTTATAAAGCGAAAATAAAATATAAAAATATTAAAAATTTTTAAATTTTAAAAAATTATAAACTATAACTACACTAATAATAACATATAAAAACTTATTTTTTATTATTTTTTTTTTATTTTTAAAAAAAATCGCATTTTTAAACGGCTTAGCAATTAAATTTAGCAAATCGACGTTAAAATATAAAAAGGCCGCTTTTTCGCAGCAAATAATAATATAAAAATTTTTTATATAATTTTATAAACTATTAATATAATATAAATAATATATAAAAATTAATTTATTAGCCGCTTTTTTAAATATATAAACAAACGCATTAATATAATCGCGCTAAGCTTAAATATAAACTATTATAAACATATTATATTTAATATAATAATTAAGCTTATTTAGCTTAAACTATAAATTATTAATAATATAAAATTATTTTATAAAAATATATATTTTATAATAAAATAGCCGCTATTTTTATATTTTTTATAAAACTCGATATATTAAATATATTTATTAAATTTATTACTAACGTTTATAATATAAAAATTATTAAAGTTTTATAAATTATTAATAAAATATTTATATATTATAAAAACTGCAATTTTAATTTATTTAAATAATTTAATTAAAATAATTTTTATAATAAATAATAAACTTTTTATATATATTTATTTTTTAAGCTATAAATTATTAGCATTATATATATAATTTATAAAAATATTTATATAAATATATTAAAATTATTAAAACTATTATCGCCGGCCAAAGCTATAAAAGCGCTTTTTTTTAAAAAAAATATAATAATTTTATAAATTATTAGCAGTATAAACTAAATATATAAAAATAAAAAAAACGCTTTTATTATTAATAAAAAAACGTTTAAAAATAAAGTTAATATTATAAATTATTAATATTTTATAAAATAAATTAAATAAACGGCGGTTATTATATAAAATAAAAACAGGGTTAAAAAATAAAAAAAAATTAAGCAAATAATTATAATTTATTAGCTATTTATTAAAAGCTTATAAAAAATAAAATATTATATTTAAATAATATTTATTAATATTAAAAAAAAAAAGTTTAGCTTGGCTTAAAAAAAAAGCATTTATATATTATAAATAAAGCGTTTTTTTTATCGCTTTATATTGCCTGCCGCTTTTTATAGCGCCAACTTTAATTTATTAATTATAGTTATTAATTTATTATTTAAAAAATAATACTATTTAAATATAAATATTAAATAATATTAAACTAGCTTATAATATTTTATTATATTAATAAAATATTGCTATATTAGCTTAATTAATATTAAGCTTATAATATAATAGTATAAGCTATATATTATAAAGTTTATTTAATTATATTATATTATATAAGCTAGCTTATTATAGCTTATATTTTTTTAATATAAATATTATAATTATATTAATATAAAGTGTTTAAAATGCTTTATAAATAAATAATTTTATAAGCTTATAAAAACTTATTTTATAATTTTTTTATTTATAATATACTTTTTAAAATATTTTTATAATAATAAATATTTAATTTTTATTTATTTATTTTTTTTAAAATTAAGCTAAAAAAAAAAAAAAAATTAATTTATATTATTTTATTTATTTATTTTTATTTTAATTAAAACAGTATTAAGCTAGCTTATAATATTTTATTATATTAATAAAGCATTGCTATACTAGCTTAGTTAATACTAAGCTTACAGCACAGCAGTACAGGCCACGTACTATAAGGCCCGTTTAACTACACTACGTCGCGCAGGCTAGCTTACTACGGCTTATGCTCCCCTAATATAAATACTATAACTATACCAATGCGAAGTGCCCGAAGTGCTCTGTAGACACCTATATATCATAATCGGAGACAATGATATTCGAACGCAATCTAATAAATCGAAGATGGTCAATATTTCTATTCGCTTGGGGCCGACGTAGCTATTGTTGGATTAGATACAGCCTGCATAACGCGGACAGCATAGAGGCCCAGCTCGGACTCTATTCTCCCTCTATTCAGAGTATAGAGCAGCACAGAACGGGAGCCTGCGGGCTCTTGGTCTTCTTTTTGACCCCGTGGCCATGCCCCCCGTGCCCGTGGTGCCCTCCACTGGATTGTCGGGGCACGACCTCGCCTCTAAACAGCACCTGGGTTCGCTCGCTCTCCTCATTGCGAGCCCTCTCCATATCTATCTCTATGTCGCCTCCGCTCGTGCTCACCGCCGCGGCGTCCCCGTTTATCCTCGGATCGCCACTCTGGACATAATTCCACGTATGGTGAGCCGTCTGCCCCTGCCAGAAGGCCGGGTTCCGAACCGTCCGTATTTCGAATCTGCGATCATCTGGCGAGCGTGGGTTCTGCGTTCCTCTTATGAGGTCCCTAATGCCCGCGATAGTTAGAGTGAGTGAGATAGAGAGCCAATACTATTTTAGCTTCGGGTGAGACACGTACCTATCCCCTGCCGGAGTCGATGCGTGTGCTGTCGTCTGCCTTGAGCCTGAGGGGTGATGGCCCGAGGAGCGATGATGTTTCTTGTGAGACTTGTGTTTTCCCATGGCTGCCTAAAGTTGGTATGTTCGAAGACCTTGTACAAGTGCTGGGATGTAGGTTTCTATTGAGCGCTACAGGGAAAGGCATAGTCTCAGTGCGATTGATGTCTCCTACTCTTAAATCCTTGAAGCCAATGTAGGCCGGCCGTTTTGAGAAGCCGCCCCCCTGAATGTTTTGAAACAGATATAACCCATTGATTGTTATTACGCATATGCCATCAACCCCCCTTGCTTTCATGTTGGTCTTCGTGAAAGTCATCAGCCGGCGGTTTGTTATGACTGTTGCGCCTCGCTGACTCGCCATAGCCCCGTGTGACAATATGAGATTATATCCCTTCTTGTGAGTGTGACTCTCTTCGTTCCACGGCCTGTTTTTCTCGTGAACCCGTATGTTTCCATGACGAGGAAATCAAGCCCCATTTCTACTCCCAAAGGCATACTCCTAAAATGATGTAAACAAGAATTCTCCGTCCGCGTCTCCATTATCCGGGCCGTCTGACATCAGTTCAAAGGGATACTTGCCACGTAAGAAGAGCCCAATAAATATTTCCTGTGCTGCGCTCAAGCCCCGTCCTATACCTGCTCCGACCTGTCTATCCCTGCTGTTGTGCGTGTCAAATTTGAATTGAGGTGGAATCGGGGGGTTTCCCCTGCATTAGATCAGCGCCATCAACCCGAATGTTTGTATCCCCCCTCCGGTGTTGTGAGTGTGATGTGTATGCGACTTCGGATAAAGACCAAATATCTCGCACGAGAATTTCATGCTCTGCCCTCAATCGGCAATTAGGAATAACAGAGTCAACGCACTTCAAAAACAAAAACATGAATCAAAAAGAGAGAATCGATTTAGTGGAATATTATGTCTCATAAATGGCCTTGTTGCTGATAACCTTGAGATACAAGAATGACTAATTCAAGTGGCGATGAGAGTAGATTAGAAAACTCCAACCGTATACTGGAGAGGACTCCGCAGGTCTGTAAGGATCGTCCGCAATTGCCAATCTGGCATAGAAATTCCCTGGCGCCTGCGCCCCTTGTACTCACACCATATCATACCAGCCTTATGCCCGGCTGCCGTGCCGGATAATTCTCTCCATCCGTCGCTCTCTCTCGTCTTGAGCTTTGTAGCGTTCTCCCAGCCTCTGCCTTTCCAGACTCCAACCCTCCTCGTCATCTATTCGCTTCCGTAACAGCTCGGTAGATGCCCCCGATCTGTCCGGATGAGCATCCCGCCATCTTTTATTCAGTGCGCTCCTCGCCTCGTCCTGATGCGCCCACTTATCATGAGAGTTGTGGCGCCCGTCTATCGGGGTCTTCTGTTTCTCCCATTTTGCGTGATTGCGCTCCGAGCTTGCATAGTCGAATGATCGAAGGCTGGTGTGTCGGCTGGGAGCTACGCTTGGCGCTTTGGTTGGCGGTGGGGTTGGGGCTACGCTTGGCTCATAATGGGAGCGTCGAGCTGAAGAGTGAATACTGGAATGTCGGCTGGGGGCTACGCTTGGTGCTGGGGCTACGCTTGGCGAACGGTGAGAGCGGTGGGAATCCCGTGAGGATCCAGGCCCTACACTTGAAGATCGATCGCGATGGCTGCTAGATCCGACGCGACTAGGTGGGCTGAGGTAGGCGTATGAAGATAGAGTTGGCGGCGGATAATGTCGGTCGGGTCGTGGCGGAGGTCCTGGTGGAGATGGTGGACGCGATGATGGACGTCGTGGCGCTGGTTCTGGCGGAGATGGTGGATAGAGGCTGCTCATGTCACATTGAGCTGGGTAATGGAATCCTCTATATTCGGTGGTCCCGCCGCCCGGGTTCTGTCTTCTCCTAGAGTCAGAGTTCAGGAATGATCAGCAACCGGAACGGAGCACATACCTTCTGTAGCGAACTTCCTCTACTATTACTGTCTCTCTTCTCCTGCCGCCCGCCATGGTGTATATGTTCTTCAGTTATTGTCTTGTAAGTTACCCATATACAGAATATATTCCAGGAACTGAGAATCGCCCAACATCTCGGAATGGCGAGTCTCTTTATACATAAATCCGAACCCCCCTTTAGCCCTCCCCTCCTACTTTTGTCTTAATTAATGCATTAACTCGGGCCTATAGCCGTATGTTTGTGCCAACCTATGTGTATGTGGGACTCTAATCGTGAGGATCGAATGTTTGTTGTTGTTGCTTTTTTTTTAGTTTTAGTTTGCTCTACTTTATGCGCACTTTCGAATGTCGAGACTCGAGCTCTTTGGTCGGAAGCACTCATATGACCGAGAATCGGTGAGACCAAAGTATCGCAACCATGCCACCAATATTCGAAAGGGCAACACACAAGGGAGATGAGCGTTTAGGAGTCTTGTTCACCCACTTCATTGGCATAGGAAGCCGAAATCGCTGGTCTACGGCTACAGGGAGGAAGGAAGCTAGTCTGACACAATGAAACTCACGTAGTATGATTAGACCAGGTGGGCTGGTTTGGGGTTATATTCTCTTACTCGTATCACGCTGGAATGTGAACATCGCAATGACATTGGCATATGTCGAATTAACAAACATTGCGGTGAGTCATCTATAGTTTCAGCTCTAGGAACGGCTCCAGAGTTTGACACATGGCAGCCGTTCGGCCGATGGCATCTGTTCGTTCGTACGCCTCTGGTACGAATAATGCGGGAAAAATGAATATTACGGTATCCCTTGAATCGACCATTATCCCTTACATAAAAGCCATTGAATTTGGGTATGGGCGGGAGTGTATGCAAGTGAGGGTTACTTGGCACCTCGTATCTCCTCCCCCGTGAGTAAACGCAGCCAGTCTTCCATTCGCATTATTCCCAGCGGCTTAGATAGAAAACTTGAAGTGATATATAACGATAAACTCCGATATACAACTTGGGCACATACATTAACTACTATTATTCATATCGTGTCATGTACAGGGAGAACTTCAGGCCTTGAGCGCAGAGTATCGAGCATCCCTTCAGGTGGCGACGGGGATATGTGTATCACTGTACCCCGGGATCATGAACGGGTCAGTCCAGTCAACGCCGTCGCCAGGATCAGGGTAGACGAAATATCCTGCCTCCGATCTCCGGGTGCCAAATCGCCTCTGATCACCCTGGTTCATACCCTATGACCCCTGGGAGTTCTACCTTGAGCAAAGGTCCGGTGGCGCCCGAAATACCTCAGCTGCCGACTCTCGGGTTGTTACAATGCCAGCTAATATCCTCACTTGTAAGACAGTTTACCCCCAGAGATTCGCCAACGGATACAGGCTTCGACACATTTTTCTGCTTAGCATAGCAAATGTGATATCTTTCACAGTCTCGTGCTGCCAGATATGAATCGAGAATTGCTCTAGCTCGAGGGATTCTATGGAGGGGAGATAACTTCTCTCCTCGGCCTCGTAGTTGTGGCCGCACAACTTGCGAGCAGCTCGTCGCCACCGAAGATGGGATGAGTTCGACGCCATACTATTTATACAGATGTGGTGGGAGCACTCCATCGCTTAGGGATGATGAGTTAATAAGTAAGCCGCTGTGAGATATTATGTATCACGTGTGAGATGGCATTGCATCGGTAACGGTAACATGTTCCGCACATGACCATGCCTGGCTCGGCGGTTCGACTACTAAGCTAGGAGGGAGGTCCTGATGGAGCCTACTCTTAGAATAGTACGCCTCTTGTCGGTCCCTACTGACGGATATCTCCCATATTCTCATACCATACTGACGCAATTTTGATAAGCGCTCATCAGACTTAGAACTGGAGCTTGCGATACATGCCATTGAATCCCCTAAGTCATGGTCAATATCGTGATCTCCTGGGGGTCATTTCAGCGCCTAAGCCCAGCAAGTGATTGCGTCCAGCTGGGCGAGTGACTTACATAGCTCTTCGGACTCTCATATTCCCTGTGAATGAGCCAATTCGATATCTCCCTGCGGTTTTCAATGAAAAGCCTATGGTCACTTACTTAATTTAGGTCTCTTTGGATGTTTCGCCTCCCTCTGAAATTCGAACTAGCAGAGACGATTCGTGGGTGATTCACGGTCTGTAATCACAGCACTTATACGAAGTATTTATCTATTAAATTCAAGACTTGTTATGCGGCCCCAGTGAAAATGCACGTGCTTGCTTTATCACTTGCCTGTTGACTGCCGCTGTTGGACGTATTTTTTCTATACAATAAGGGATTACAATGGAATTGTAATGCGAGTTTCGCTAAGCAGTCATGCTTTAGTGCGTAACCCGTCATGGTGCATGCGAATTATTCAACTGCACCGATATTCAGTTGACGAGGTCAAAATCTACCCACAGTCACCGAGTCATGATCTACAAGTCACATGTCACATGCTCGACTACTTCTTCAACACCACTCGTCGGGTTGATCTGTCTGCTCTGCTCACTTCGCGATTGACATGACATGACCTGACGATGCGTGGACGCGGAGGCGCTCGAGGCGGTAGGGCACCTTCTGCGCCATGGAGCCGATTGAAACCCGTCGAGCTTGATCCTCTCGAGTCGATGGGACTGCCCTCGAAAGGGGATAACAGGTATGTCATATATCTATATCTCTCTCTGTATAAATATCTATCTATCTACCTCTATGTCCATGTCTATACGTGCGCAGTCATGGCCTCTATGCCATATGATGTGCCGCAGAGATGTGTCTGACGCAACGCTCACGACAGGCTGCTGGATTTCAAGACACAGGAGCGCTACTACACCAAGATCGTCGAGCGCTACATGACCTTCTGTTCCGACGCCGGCGAGCGCGACGAGCTGCTGCGTCGATTCGCATCGCTACATCTATCCTCGACTGACGCCAACGCCAACGCCAACGCCAACGCCAACACCGCCCCGAGTCGATCGAGACCAGGCCAGAGTCCCCATCCCGCTCCGAGCCCCGCCCAACCTGCTTCGAAAGCACTCGCCGACATCCTCTCGGCGCTTAGGAAGCTACGAGAAGGCATCGTGGCCTCCAAGCGCGTCGACGACTTTGCCACGCAGGCCTACCTCTTCTGCATCCGCCTGGCCGTCTTGGTGAAGCATCCCGAGTCCTACCACCCCGCCATACTGCATCTGCTGCGCCGCATCCAGCCCGTCCACGGCATGACCACGGTAGAGCTGAGCGAGGTGACGTCCTACCTCGTGCTGGACACCGCCTGCAGACGAAACAACCTGGAGGAGGCCTTCGCGCTCCGGCGCCGATACCGCTTGAGGGATTCCAAGGTGGACGCCGTCCTCGACGCCCTCACACACGACAACTACGTCAAGTTTATGCGATTGAAGCAGAGGGTGGACAGGCACCGGGCGAAGCTGCTGGAGTATGCCGAGGGCGCCATGCGCCAGCACCTGTTGAAATGCTTCGGCAGAACCTATCTCAGCGTGGATTTGTCCTTTTTGGAGGCTTGTGCCGGCTCCGCCTGGCCCCGGCTCGTTGCGGAAGATGGAGTGGGCTGGGAGTTAGACGGGAGCAAGGTCGTCATCAGAAAGGTCAAGGCAAGGTAATTATAACTGTCTCCCATTTATTCATAACCCCCACCAGTAGATAGTAGAGGAGCCTCGGGCGATGCTCGCTAGTTGATACTACCCCTGATCAGCCGTTTCTTTCAGAGCAAGAGGCCGTAGTTGATTTATCAGAACATGCTCTGCTGCGGATGTGAAAGCGTACTAGCTCATATATTACCGAACGGAGTCAGGCGGCGCTATGCGATAGAGCTTGGCGCGAAGATGTTATTATTCGCCAGTCTATCATTCGTGATCTAATTTGTATCGATATTTTCATGAACTTGAAACTGAGCAGTTAGAATAAACGGGAGTTGAGAAAACCCTATCCTTACGTATCGACAATCTGTGCTCTCTCTCCCGCCAAGGGAGTAAAATCCAAGATATCTCCGAGCTGAGGAGGGTCATCTACTCCATATAGTTCGTCGAAACAACGATGGAGATCTGGCAAACCGGGATATAAGTATCGCCAGATCATACCGATAGGACCTACCAAGAAGTGTAAGGAACTGCATAGCTCCCTGCTGCTGCTGAATCCCGCAACTTCGTATTCTACTCTAGCTTTGTTTGGGTGCCGAGCGCCACATTGCTAAAATACGATCTATACGGCGGCAATTTGTCTCGGGAGTGGGGATGAACTGGTCATATTTCATCGATCTGAATCATTGAGGCTGGTTTGGTGAAACCAAAACGAGACACAAACCTAGTCTCCTAGACCCGATACTCCATCATGACCGGCAGCTTAATACAGTTGATAAGCCTGGCGACGTGTCTAGGTTAAATCCGTTGCCGATGTAGAATTCCTATATGACAGGTTTTTATTTTCGGCAACAAACCGGCCCCGTGTTCCCACCCGGCACCTTTCCAGCCAGCAACATTAAATACACGTAGAAGGCATCAAACTCACTACCAGGCTCCGGTTCCCTATTTTACAGTATACATTGACCCCACCATGAACACGAGTCATCAGTCATCTTCTATATCATCATCACTAAGTACAAGCTTCTGAGCGTCAAGAGAGCCGCCCACGGAACCCCGCCCGTGACTGCTCTGCCGTATGGCGAGGCTTTTCTTCCGGGGTGATGATTCTTCGGTAGGCTTGTCCGTGGCCCAGCTCTCTGGGTTGTTTCCCTCCGCGTTCTCGTCCAAGTCCACAGCTTCGTCATCAGCAGCGAGTCCGATGCCCGAAAATGACACGACCCTCTCGATTTCTTTGAATGGGACCATGGCATGGGGCATCTTGCGCCGACGAGCGATATACGACATGTAAGGTAGCCTTTCAAGCAGCATTTCGCGACGGGCAGAACTACCAAGGGATAGCAACGCCGTGGACTGGTTCGGGGTCTGTTCTGGTTGTTTGATGTGGCCAGAGTTTCGCAGAGAGGTCCGATTTCCAGGCCACTGACCGGTAGAAGTACTCTTCGGGCGTTGAAAAGCGGATGCGCCGTCCGTCATATCATGCTCGGTGTTACTGCCCTTTAATAAAACAGAGGCCCAGTGGTCAACTAAGCCTTCTAGCTCCTCCTTCTCCCGCCATAGCTTGAGACTTGTTGGATAGAACATCTTGAATGCGTCACCACCGCCTCGTCTTGATCCCGTTACTATCCTCTTGACTGGACTAGGGAGGGCGAAGAGCAAACCTCGCGTAGCTACTTGAAATGCGATCTCCTCCTGGCGGAGTACATGACTGGCCGAATCTCGGCCGAAGTAACTCGAGGCGCTCCCGCCACGCCCGCCGAAAAACACGTCCCAGGACGGACATAAGAGATCACTCTCGGAGAGATAGTCAATGCAACCTCCCATGTAGTTTAAGAAGGAGGTGGTATCGGAATGACCGGTGGATTCGCACGATAGAATATAATTTTCATGGAGAGCTGATATGAAGGTATGTGTATCGGTTCCTGTTTCGTCGATGAGACTATCCACGGAAACCTCGGATCTCGTTGGCCTCGAATATGAAGCCAAGTGATCAGGTAGTATTTCGGCCTGTCCTTCTAGAGACTGAGGGTCCATCGGGCTCTCTTCCCGTTTGTTGTACACGACCTTCCCCACTGCGTGAAATATACCCAAGCTTGCCTCTCGCTGAGAAACAAGCTGCAGCGTTTCTACTTCTCCGCGTGTCAAGGAGGTGGCGCTTTTGATAGATCGCTTCGGTCTACCAAAATTAACCCGAGACCCCCAATCGGCTTCTGTGTCGCCCTTCAAACAAAGAAACTGGAGGGAAGAGACAGCACTTCTGATATCCCCGATCTCACCTATTTTCTTGAGCACGAGTGGCCCCGGCGTACGCCGCCTACCCGATTTCTTGGCCTCTTTCTGTACTATCAACTCAAGGGCCGCAGATAAAATAGTTGGTGCTATGGCATTGAATTCGATCATGCAGGTCCCAGGATGGCGGGTTATTTCGGGCCCTAGCAATCGATGAGCTGTGAAGCTGTCCGCAGATGCAGAAGTGGTGGTCAGAAGGGTCTCAGATATGATCATAACGACTGGCGTAATCGGTTCTTTGGAGGTCTGCTTCGCGAAGAGCGAAAGTGGCGGGGTATTCATTGCCAGAAACAGCAAGACGGCTTTTCGAAAGGACATCAAAGCTGTGGATGAGCGAGCAAATGTATTGGGAAATTCTTCGATGAGCATGATCTTCTGGGTGCCATCTTCACTTCTGTTTTCATGTGATGTCGAATCTTCAGGGCCTGTGTCTAGCTGAGAGAACTTGCCTCCTCTCCCCATGAATTCTTCAAACTGAGCCGAAGCGGACTGAAATCCTAAGGGACCTCCAGATGAAGTGGTCGGGTTACGCCATTCCAAGATCTGGCATCGCATTTCTTTCGCAAGGAGTCGAAGGGTGGTAGTTTTACCAGTTCCGGCTGCTCCCTTGAGAATAAGCAACCGCTGCCGCATCCTGCCAGCCATAACATCCTCGAGCCACCTCCTGACATCTGCCACCTTTTTCTTGTGAACGGCGAGTTCGCCCAGGTTCGCGGGGGCGAATCTCTCAGACCATAGCCTCTGCTCATCACCTGCGGTATAATCCTGTGATGGCAAAGGCGGTCGCAGGAACTTCTGACTGGAGACAGTAGTCGTAGAGGTAGAAGTATGATTGCTGGCGACGGGGGCATCTTGGAAGCGTTTTCGGGCGACAAGACCGACATGACTAGCCGTGGCGGCCCTATGTTCCCCCACGTCGTCGTCATCGGATATGGGGTCGCTTATTATATCATCCAACACGGCCGGCGGTCGTGCGGCAGCTCGTTCAGCCTGTTTGGAGAATAAGACCATCAGATCGGCGGTCTTCTCCTTCTCATCGCCTTTGCCTTTGCCTCGGCCCCTGACTGGCGGCTTGGCCCTGGTTTTCTCTGGACTTGTGCTTGGGCTCTTCTTTGCCTCCCTCGCGGTTGAACCATTGAGGGAGAAGGATCGAGGCGGCCCGAGAGGGGGCTTGGAGGGTTGATTCGCAGCCTGGCGGGACGACTTTCGGGTGGGGCCCGCTGGGCCGGCGATGGTGTTCGATGCATCTTCCGTCTTCGTCTTGGTTTTCGTCTTCGCATCGGGCGAGGATAACAGGTAGTTGGTCAAGGTGTTGGTAGGAGGCTTCGAGTCTTCTTCGTCGTCCGAGGTTTGCACAATGTTCCGTCTTCGGCGCTTCGCAGGCGGCGCCATATTGCATTCGACGCTTGAATTGGCATCTGAAATTGAATATCGTGCCCTCAGTTCAACGCATAGTTGCCCACTTGGATATAATCTAGGTTAGATAAAGCATGTCTCACAAGATGATGATCGTGCAAACATTTCCAGCGAGTTGGTTGTAATTAATGCTTGACGCAGGTAAATGGTAGGTAGGGCTGAACGTGCTGAGCCGGATTCGGGAGGGGAGTGATAGTGCGCGTTAGTGGTGCTAGCGGATCTTACAGCGCGTCATCCCGCTGTAATTGACACGCGATATCAGGTGACCCAACTAACTGGGGGTGACTTGAGAGCCGTTGATACATGGAGGAGACTACCTTGCTCTTGTAAATCAAGCAAGTATTTATCTGTAATGAGCGGCTTACTTAAAAGCAGGGAAACGGGCACTCTTTTTCAAATCGGCATTGGCTCTACCGATGTTTTCAAGATCTGGTTGGTAGGAAGCCGTCTTCTGGCACGGAAAATATTCTTGGATTGACTAACGCTTCACAATCATCAAAATAACTTTTTGTTGCACTGTTATAAGCCTTAGGCCTGTCTAGTCACAGGCATTCAGACGCCAAAAAGGCCCTGCACTCCGATGAAGATAACGGCATACAATATCGTCTCTCACAAGTAGGGCCATGCCCTCTTACATATAATTACACATCATATTGAGGGGAGCATCTTTTTTTCCTTTCCAGATTTTTAGGAGCCAACCGGTATAAGAACTAATGTGTCCATCCCGCAAAATCGTCAACCAGCCGGACGGCTGCCGCCAGGTAGTGCTCATGCACATCTCCCCATGTCCTCGCTGCTTCTCTCATCGCACGCACAGCTGGAGACCGTTAGCTCAGGTTTTCTCCGCAGAGTGAAGTCACCAGACAGACCTTTGACAAAGTGGGCGTCTGTTGAGTAAGGCCCGTTCAGCGCCTTATCTTCCACATAGTTCCATTGCTTCATAGCAACATCACCAGGCTTGATGTAGTCGGGGTCGATCTTGGGGCACTTGAAGATCGCGTAGACTGCAACCGTGAGCAGCCACCACTGTCGCACCAAGTCTATGTGGAACTTCTCTGGGATCACGGGGAGGAGGATCCGCACGGCATGACTTGTTGTAAGTAGATGAACAATGAAAAAGTTGTACGAATGTGTTCCTGGCGGGACTGTGGCCACGAGGAGAGACACTGCAGCCTCCTGGGATTCTTGGAACCGTTTCTTCGGGTCGTCTAGAGACCAGGCGTTCCAGTACTCCATGACTAGATCCTCATGGCCTGCAAAAAGGGGTCCGAGGTTGTCGAAGCCAGGCTCATCAAAGAGCTCTGCTAGTCGTTTGTCGTTGGACATTTTTGTGAGCAACTCCAGCGGGCTTGCCGACTTGAGCGACGACGGCTTCGTGTACGATGAATCGTCGATGTACTTGTGGAAGAAATTGTATTGCGTTGAAGTCAACGCCAGGGCTTCCATGCCAATCTCCTTGTTGTCCATCTCGTAGGCGTACCCAAGATGGATAAGGGGGTGGCCGACTTTAGATGTTAGTGGAAGCAGACAACCTGCAAGTTCTACAGGAGAAACATACGGCCACCAATGAGACAGTTCACCAGTGGTTCTTTGCCACCATACATGTACTCCTCCACCACCTTCTTCCAATTATAATTGTGCTTCATTACCATGGCATCCTCGAAGAAATCAACATAGGCACGTTGATATCTCTTGTCTCCCAGAAACTCTCGCCAATCATCCCGAGTGACCTCGGCCGGAGACGGCTTCCACGGCTCTAGCTCATCTGCCTCTGCATCGTAGATTTCGTGCAACTGTGTGTCGGAGGCACCAAGCAGGTATGCCGAGCATAGGATATGCGGCATATGGTTATCATACTGCAAGTTATGGTATAAGATTGAATGGTTCACGTGGTTTGCTCTTAGAAGATGCTTCAGCGTTCTTGGACGCTTCTCTGGTGCCGTCTCCACGTTGTGAACCTCAACTGGTGGGAGGTCGATGGAGCGGGACTCGTCATTTCTATTGATGAGTCGATTCACGACAGGTACATAGGACAGGACTGAGGCCATGGTGAGTTGAGTTCATAGGTTTGTTGAAATAACTGGTAGATAGGTAGATAGAGGTGGAATAGTTGTGACGCAATAGGCTCGGAAGAGCGAGGAGATGATGTAGCTACTATATATGCCAGTAGACAGTATATGCAGCTATATAGTTCACTGTTTATAAGCATACAACGAATCACGACAGGGGTTTGAGGTGAGATGAAATTGCCAGAAAGGATTAGTTGTGCGTGAAACACGATATTTTGATGACTACTGAGAGCATGAAAACCTGATAGGAATAAAATATTAAACTACTTGAATTATTCCTCCTAAAAGTCAAGAACCGAGACGGTGTTGCCTAAGGCAATCTTTCAAGCTCGAAGGGGCAGAGATGTATTAAACCGAGATTATCGATTAACAGAGTCTTAGCGTCAACTATGTGTCTTGGCGTTCTTGACCTACCTACCTTAAGTACCATTTATTGGTGGGGACTACTGCTTCGAAACCTCTTCCTTTAGTCATTCACCATGCCGTCTTCGCAACGCATTCTTCTTTATGCAGAGCTTCTGTCCAATATCCGGCAAGTGACTGTTGGATGCACTTTACCGACGCCAGTCTCAACGACCACTCGCGCAAGTGTCGCTGCTGATGGTCGGGCTCTCACTGTTACCCATGATGGATTCGGCCAGACCGTACAGCTCCCCGAGAGTGTGATCCCATTTGTGCAATTGCCTATCACGAAGTCCGGGGGCACCAGTCTGGCATGGAGACTGCCGCTCGCCGCTCCTTCAGCCGGACGCGTCCCGTCCGCGTCTGAGGAATCTGTCCCCTGGTCCGCCGTAGACCTTGAGCCCGGCTCGGGTGTCGCGTGTAGAACCTGCTCGTCAACCATCGTCGACGCTGGCGTTCTGAGAGTGTGGAAAGATCTGCCGAGCGAGAACTGGGCTGAGATGATGGAGTTCTGGCATTGCCATAAACCGGATAGCCACAAGCACGGTAACGATGATGAGCACCTGACCAACCGTGGGTACGGGGCGAGCTCGCGAATATCAGCTCAGCCGGGCGTAGGTTTCATCGATCTCACATCATTCCTCCTGGCAGACTCGGACTTGGTCGTATCTTCGGTAAGTTTCCTCTCTACCTGCGCTCGTCCCGTTCTGGAGGGTGCTACGTCACCTTTTTTCCGGGTATATAGAAGGCGGCCAGAACCGGCATCTTTTTGCTCCTCAGTGGGCTGGTCACCGATACTCATACCCTAGATGAAATACTTTTACTTCCAATTGTGGTGCCTGGTTTGTTGGACCCTAAGTTCATGACTCTGGGATCGACTCTGGCGTACCTGGAGGTAGCCTCTGTTTTTCACCGAGAGGTTTCGTGGATGTGGAAATCTTGGGATTAAACAGAGGAACATTATATATGTATATATTGAGTAATTGAATGTCATGTCTCTCGGTCTCGACTGTAATTCCGAATCATGATTCCACGTAACGCCGCGTACAAACCGCTGATACAGCGCATCTAGATTTTTGCCTCCCCAGCTACCAATGACGATCGTAGCCATGCGACTAGGGCAACCACGACATTGCACTGCACGTCTTGCAAAGCACAAATAGGCGTGCGCGACGACCAAGCAACGTCAGTCTCGATATTCAAATGGCAGGTTCTCGTCCAACAGCAAAATAAGAACATCGCGGGACCGTCTCCAAGTCTAGCCCAGTGTGCTAGCGCCATGCTCTTGGCAACCGTGGCTCGCTCCGGGTGCTCCAAGTCCATCTTCCTTCCAGTCAGGGGTGTCTCTCCCGATGGGCCCAAGCCCAAAGACGCCGGCCTGGTGCAAGATCTCCTAAACATTTGGGTGTTCAACGCTAACATCACGTTTTCATCGACTGAGGCACCTACTTCGCCTATTCATGCTGTGAAGGTGTTTTACCGAACGGTCAGCCCAGATGAAGCTGATAAAATGCTGGAGTCCATGACGTCGGACGTCCAGGACATATCGTTGCCTCCAGAAGCCATTCAAAGAATAGGCGAGCTGCTAAATAAAAGTAATGCCTTCGTTCCAGAAAGCGATCGCAGATTCCAAAACTGGACAGTTGGTCTCCTCGAGAAATGGAATGGCAAAGGTGGATGAAAGGGTTCTGCCCCGGGCCACCCAGACTGTGGGAAAGTCTGTCCGAAAGGCAGCTTACTTGAACGGATCAAATCGCCATTATTATAGCCCGGGTATTGAAGTCGCATTCTAGGGTTATGTTGGGGAAAATATTTCTGCCCGTATGGTTCATGGCCGTCAGAGGGTGTGATAAGATGGCGAGCCACGTCCAGCAAACCCTTAGCCTGTGCCGTGCATAATCTGCAAGAGGAGGTACTAATCAGTGGATCATGAAAAGGATGCCATTGGCACGCATAACTTTGAATGTTTCTCTTGACTAATGCACAAGGTGTTCTATAGACACAGGTTGATGTAAACAAAGGGAACAAGTAGTCAGTTGCGCGAGGGAGTATCTAGATTATTTAGTCTATTGAGTCTTTGACGAGACGATCCCTGACAAACTATTAGTACTTGAGAAATTCGAGAGCATGGGACTCGAGGGTAACACTCACTCTCCACATCAGCGACGCTCTGTTGAAGTATCTGCTGAAGGGACTTGGGGTTCTCGAGCTCCTTCTTCACCTTGGCAATAACGCTCTCAGCCAGTTCCCGTTGTTGGCGCTGCTTCACCTGACCCTCATATCGTACCCATGAGTCGAGAACAGCCTTGGCCTCGGCAGCCAATGCAGTGGTCTGTTCGAGTTCGTAGGCCTTAGCCTCGAGTTGGGCGGTTTCCTACAAATTCTCTGATCAGCCTGGCGTTCCAGTCCACTCCAGCCCAGTCCCTCGCTCTCGCTCTCTCTCTTATTACCTTGGAAACCTCGAAGAGAGACTTTGTGACGTCAACTACTCCACCCATCTGTTGAACGTTATCGATTCGGTTCTTGACAGCCTGGGTGTGGTCAAGACGGGCGGCATTCAAGATCCCCTTGATCTTCTCGTTCTGAGCCTGCGCCCACTCCGTGTACATGGGACCACCGTACTTGATCAGAGCACCCCATACGCTGAGAAGGCAGAAGGCGACGACGGTTTCCTCGTTGACGACATAGTACTCGCTGCTGATGGCATAGACGGAGAGGCCGGCGGCGGAGGAGAGAATGGCGGTTTTGGAGATGAGCGAGTTGCCGGGGAGCGAGTCGATGATAGACTGAGCCTTGGCCTTAGGCTCCTGCTGGGCGGGTACGTTCGAGGCGGGGCGCGACGCTGTCAATGACGAGGTGACTGCGGGTAGAGCGGTGCGCGGGCTGATAGTCGGTCGAACACGAGCGGCACCTACAATGACGACGGACAAGACGGGCAACGTGAGCAGAGGCCGAGCAGGGCTGCGGCAGAATGGAGCCAATTGGGACGAGCGAAATGATGAAGATACTAAGCTTACCCAGGGCGCGCGTGGCCAGACGTGAGGCCATTGTGATAGGAAGATGGGGCGGCGGCGACGGAGTCGAGAATTGAAGTTAAGCTGCTTGCCGGGAGCAACAGACAGACTGCATCACAGCTTTCGAGGATTCGGAGGGTGAGGTTTTATTCGGCTTGAAGTGACCGTTCAATCAGCCTCTGTAATTGGCTGCAGCAGCACGTGATTAGTGGGCCTCGTCTCCCAAAGTCCGCGAAAACCCTGGCTGGAGGGGACAAGTTCCTTAGCTAGCTTAGAGCTACAGCCAGCCTTGCTGCCAATGCCTGTCAAGGCTAAGTATGCCTTTTTTTTTTTACTTCGCTTCTCTCTTCCTATCTTTTCAGGCAACTCTTCCCGCCCTCGGCTCTGACCACGATACGATCACACCTCGTTGAATACCCGGATTAAAATGCCTAGCACCATCAAAAAGACGTCCTTGAAAAGGAAACGAGCCAAGGTACCCGAAAAGGCTAGCAAGCGAGCAAAATCCGAGAGCAGCGACGAGGAACAAGAAGAAAATCTCGAGGCCGAAATTCTAGTACTGGAAGACGACATACTCAAATCCAGGAAGAACTACAACAACATCACTGTGCTTCTAGACTTTGCAAAACGACAAGATGACCCCGAAGTCGCACTGTTTGCGACCGTGTCCCTGTGCAGGGTATTCTTGAGGTTGCTAGCCTCTGGGGGCCTGTCGCGCAAAACAGGCCAGTCGGAGAGGGAGACCGTCGTCGTCCAATGGCTCAAAGCCAGGCTTGCCGACTACAAGAAGCTTCTCGTTTCCTTGCTTGGCGAAGAGTCCTCGGCATCAACTGCCCTCACCATATCCATGCGACTCCTCAAGGCCGAGACCCAGATCACGAGTGACAAAGGCGACGTGGCTTTCCCCAAGCCTTTTCTGAAGGACATTGTTGGGGTGCTCGTCTCTAAACGGTTTGAGGATGTCCAGGAGGAATTCTGTGAGAAATACTTAGGGCAGTATGCCGACATTCGCCTCTTTTCTTTCGAGGCCTTAAGGTAAAGTCTCGATGTTTGCCATATTAGTTCCATCCTCAACTAACTGCTGACAGCGACATACTTTCGGACCATAATGGTTCGCCGCTTGACGATGATATGTTCAACAGTGTCTTTGATATGCTTTCGTTCTTTGAAAACGTCCCCGAGAGCACTGATGATCTGGGATCTCTCTATGTCGTCGATGTCCCAAAGAAGAAATCTGATCTCGTCTTGTCACTACATCAGCAAAAGAAGCAATGCCAGTCAGCCTGGGTTGCGCTGCTAAGGCGTAATCCTGATCGACGACAAAGAAAACGGTTGCTTGAAATCATGGCGGACTCCATAGCCCCTTGGTTCACCCAACCCGAGCTGCTTATGGACTTTCTGACGGATTCTTACGACGCTGGAGGGTCGTTGTCTCTGCTTGCGCTCTCTGGTTTATACTATCTTATTCAGAGTCGAAACTTGGATTACCCATCGTTCTATCAAAAGCTCTATTCGTTGTTAGATGCTGATATGCTTCACTCTAAACATCGACCAAATTTCCTTCGTTTACTAGATACGTTTATTTCCTCGTCGCATCTGCCGCTGGCACTTGTGGCCTCGTTCCTAAAAAGGCTTGTTCGCCTGTCTCTCAATGCGCCGCCATCAGCCATCGTCGCTGTCGTCCCGTGGGCCTACAATCTGATTCGCCGCCATCCTATGCTGGCCTTTATGATTCACCGCGTCGTACGGAGCCCAGAAGAAAAAGGTGCAATCGAGATCGAAGGAATGGATGACCCTTTCGACGAGGAAGAAGAGGATCCCATGCAGACTAAAGCTGTTGATAGCTGTTTGTGGGAGGCCGTGCAGCTTCAGTCGCATTACCATCCCATGGTTGCCACGATCGCCAAAATAATATCGGAGCAGTTCACTAGGACGTGGTACAATATGGAGGATTTCTTAGATCATTCCTATAGTAGCGTGAGTTACGACCATCCTCCGAGCTCGACAAAGGTGCTAACAGTTTCCAGCTTGTGGAGGCTGAGTTATCCAAATCAGTCAGGAAGCCGCCCGTGGTTGAATTCATGATACCTAAGCGCATTTTCCTACCGAATGACCCCGGTTCCGGAGTTCAAGATAACCTCTTTGTCAAGTTATGGGACTTTGAGTCACTCGAGCCCACCAGTGGGGTCGTTGAGACCAATAGACCTGCGTCTCAGAGCGCAGAAGAGACCTAATGGCATCCGATCGCAGAGCACGATGACTCGAAGATACAGATGTTACTGATTAGACTACGCGACATTGCATTCTGCGCCGTCCTCCCCACACATAACGGCCTACATGCAACATACTGCGTCCCAGCTAACTCGATATCTGACTAGCCTTACTACAATAAGTACGAGTTGTGCCAACAATGATATGCTATTTCTGTAGCAACGCTTCAAACGAGCAAAAGTTATGCCCAGGCGGCCCAAAGCTATCTCCCAGCACTGTGTAACGGTCCACTCCCCAGCCTCTATCTACACCGCCACGTAGGCCATGTGTTGACAAATGCCTGCAAACTTGCCACTTCAATGTTTTCTTGAGTAGGTTCTTCACACACAAATACCAGGCCCCGCTCCGAGCTACGTAGGAACAATGGCGGACGCTATTAGCGATCACGTTGGGCACCGTTCCTCGTTTCAGATATCCCCAACTCCTTCGTAATGAGTGGCTAGGACGCGTCCATAGGAATTGACTAGATCGGAAGGAGTTTCCTATAGAGTACATGTCGGAAAAGCTTCCGGCCTATGGGCGTTACACCGCCAGTCGCCGATTGAAGTTGAGCGCTGAGTCACCAAAGTTGCCGCGAACTTGAATCCAAACATGCTACGAGAACTCCTCGACTGAAATCGTATACCACATAGGCAATATATCATCGAAGAGGTCAGAGATCCAATGAATATCTATAACTTGAATCAACGGAGATACGTTGGGCGAACTGCTCGTATTCAATGCAACAGGTGGCAGGTGGATTCGAAAGTACCATGCCGAAACTCTTGATCTGCAAGAAACCGTGAAACCAGGAATTACTTGTCGACTTGAGAGAAAGATTTAGTCAGCCTGGGAAAAGAGACTCCAAGCATCATAGAACAACGAACCCCGCCATCACATGGGAAGCGATACCGTTCGTACAACAGTACCATTCACCAGATACCTATTCATGCAGTGTTATCTGCTAATCTATTATTGCGGTCGTTCGTTGTCGTTATATAAAAACTGCGCGGAGCTAGGGCAAACCGCTATATTCAGCAGTAACCACGTTTGTTTAGATGTTACTACAGATTTTTCACCGCTTTTTCTAGGTAGCCGGATACGGCAACCGAACGGCGTACACTACTACCGGTACCTTTTGACTACAACAGACCTAGACGTAGTACTACTCAGCTTGAAGCTCACTCTTGTCTTCTTCTTCTTCTTTTTTTCGTTTATATTTTGCTCTTTCTCTCTCTCTCTCTCTCTCTCTTTTTTCCGATTTTTCATGGTATCGGCGAGTGTTTCTAGACCATTTCTTCTGAATCTGCCTTAGCTATCGGATCACGCTACCTCGAATGGGGTTGTTGGATCACGTCTCGTAGGACCTGGCCGCACACTTATGCGGCCACGATCACATTTTAATTCGTGCCTAACGGCTTCTGACTCGGGCAAGGGTCCACTCCCAGCTCCTTTTGGCCCGTAACTATTAGTTACCTGCTTCTGCGTATTCCCGACTCGGTGAAGGAGTAGGCCACCCCGTGGACAGTAGCCGAGGGAGAGCATATGATCTGCCCCCCAACTTGATCCCCAGCGCGTCACATACCTATTGAACTGATCGCGATGGCTTCAATACGATTGCGTCACGAGTCAACCGTCAGCCTTCAGACAATGTTCAAATGATTTCCCTCTGCCCTACAAATAATAACTCCGCCAACCAAGATTACGGTCTCGTGTTTAAAACCTCGAAGCTTTAGGCGCCCGTCACCCAATCGCGCTCTCAGGGCGACTTCTACAGATCGAACATGCCGTGCTTCGCCGCGGCGCTTCGCTCAAAGCTACGATCCGAATAATCAAATAGAGCAGAAATGTGATATTTCTTTCGTCTATACCTCAGCCCCGCCTGCCGCGCGCCTCTTCGAAAATATTGCTTAGAGCCAATCGGTGTGACAAGGTCCCTACCAGCCCCCCGTTAGCATTGGCATTACGGTTCAACACCGCCCCGGTTGTAGTAGCAGCACGTATCAAGGATCATTCGCCACTTCGCCGGCCTGTCTCGACCGGTTGCTCGACCCAAGACGCGCTACCGACCTGTTGCGGCGGCAGATCACATTCGGACGCGACAAAGCGCCACTGAAATTTTCACATCGGCGATGGTCCTATCCATCCGTCGTCGCCGATGACAGCCAGCCCAGTAGAGTGCGATCCCGGTCGTGAAGACGTAAAAAATCCTGCTCAGGTGCCATCAATTGCCACTAAGACTTTCACTCACAGCACCATCGGCGTTGATGGTCTGGTTGAGTTTTGCAAATACCGATCATCGTGCCTCCAGTGGAGTTAATTGGTTTACATTATTACTCGCTGAAAAATATGACTAATGAATGGTTTCTTCAACGCACACATTAATTCTTGGGACATTGCTTGGGAGTCGTGATAATCCCCTTACGGTATACTGGTACTTCTCTCCCAAAACAAACGAAGAGTCCTGTGCCACTGCGCTTTAATTAGACACGGCTTCACCGCAAGATCCTGTTCACGACCAAGGGTGAAAAAAAAGGACTCAAGGTGGGGACAAGTCAAGGGCTTCATTGTTTCATTCGAAGCTCATCAGGCCATTTCAGATACGCATCAGTCGTTCTGCTCGTTGGGCTCTTTTTGACGAAAAGAGTACATGTTCATGCTGCTACTGCATTGTGGCGCTGAGACATCTATGCTACACGTGAGTTAGGTAATGTAAAGAAGAACAGGCATACCCAACAAGAAAAAAAAACCGGAGAGAGAGAAATGCATGGATTACCTAGCAGAGATCGACTCGAGCTCCCTGGTCTAGCTTCGATTTGACAAGTGATTTTCCCGTCTTCCTTCCCGTTCCGAGATCCAAGCAACGTGCCGTGGCGACGGAGATTATATACGGTAGGCATTTTTTAAGGGCCGCACGAGAGATAGGCGAGAGCGATCGTAGCGAGCCTCGATGGATTGGATTTGCGGCTAATTATCCTACGAGACCGGAACGATTACGGCAGATGCGACGACCTGAGGTTTTCGCTGATGCACCTGTACCCCGGCGTGTGTTTCACAAAACATCAAACCCAAACACCAAATGCTCATGGAGAGCACTGATCTGGAACATCCACAGAGTCATGTGACTGGCCATTTAGACTACTGGTTGGTGCTTTTCTCGCTCTAGGCTATGCCGAGGGCGAAATGCTTCCCGACAGAAAGCCGTCTCGTGAGGAGCCTCGGCCACATACTTACAACAGGCAGCACTGTGTAAGTGTGTAAGTGCCCACCTGTCTCTCGCACAAACCCGGCATCGCATCACCGTCGTCCTGGCCTCGTAGTCGCCCATCGCCATCGCCATCGCACCACCATTCGCCAGCTGAGGGCTCAACCGGCTCTCGACTACCGAAAGGGTCCTCGTCGACCTAAGGATAACACCTAGGGATGATACCTAGGGATGATACCTAGGGACGATATATGAATGGCTAAGGGCGACATGAAACTACGGTACTATCGTATCATCGTCTCGAGCGTAGGCTGATCGGGTGCCCGTTTCGCAACGCACAGCAAGAGCAACAAGAGCTCATGGCCAGTACCTGGCCATGGTATCTGTCACTCAACCCCCTCCTCCCCCCCACGTACGTACGGCTGTCCTGAGCAATCGCAAGCGCAAGAGGGTTATCCAATGTCATTCGTAGGCGCCTTGGTGTGCATGGCCGCGAGGTGGGTTTAGGTAGCAAGTGGCAGCAAGTAGTACAGCAAGCAACGCTGCCCAACCCGCACCCACACCCAGTCCAGAATGCAGAGAACTGTCAGTAGCAGTACACACACAGTACACTAGGTCGATGCCGTCCAGGACAAAGGTATCTTCGATCCTACATGTAGATAGGTATAGCTGCGAGTCTCTTCCTAGCAATCCGTTCCTACACGTAGATAACGGGAATTTCGGCCACTAACAGTTCGGTATCCATGCCAGCGTACCGTATCAGACGGGAAAGCCCATGTCGCTATCACCACAAACGAGCCAGTCGCGGCGCCTTTACGGCTGAGCGGGCGTAGCAAGGATCGCACAGGGCGTCATTCCATGCTGTCTGCCATGGATACCGTAGGGTACTCTCCTTACCTGCCTGCCTACCTATCCTATCCATCTACTCATCGTCGAGCCCGTAATGCGTACTAATCTGCCTAGCTTCAAGCTTCGAGCCTTTGCCATCTCACGATAGGTAGTTATACAGCCAACCATACGACCGACCATGCAACCAGAGTGGTGGTAAGCTCAGACCAATCCCCAAAGTCTCGCCCCCAGCTGTTTGCTTGTAAGTTGTAAGTGATGAGGGTGACCAATACTATACCTACAAGTACATAGCGAATAGACGACACCTCCAGCATCGATTCAGCAAGAATAAGTCTGTCAAGCAAGACGAGCCGGTCTTTCTATCGTCATAATCGTCATCATCATTCAGTATTCCTATTTTTTCGGGGGGGTTTTTTTTTCTTCTATCTTCAGTCTTCCTTCACCTACTTTTCGATTTTTGGTGATGGCTCTGAAGACGGTGGGGCTTGGTAACGGCTAAGAGTCTTGGCTAGGAGGGTCACCTTCGACCGGAACGGCTTCCATCTCGCTGTTCCAGGCATAGACCCCCGTAGAGGGCCTCGATTAGGATCTCGCACCCGCTACTCACGCCAGTACTCACACCACTAGCTCCCACTCTTCGCTCTTCTTCGTCAGCCCGGGGGGTCTCATGGTTTCTCGGTCTCCACTGGCTGCCGTGATATCCCTTTGGCAGTTCCCCCGTCGACTTGCCGTACACCATATGTACCTACATACTACGACGTCTACATGTATGTTGTGGGGCACAGGTACGCCCGATGCCGTAGCTTGATACCCGTAGGGGAGACACAGGAAGGACAGCCCGTGCAATACGTACCACCACCACCACCACTGCCCAACACTGGGAGACTTGGGAGTAGTACTGAGGATATAGTGAGGATGTATGTACTCGTGTACCCGTACCGGATCCCATATATCCGTGCACAGTACCTAAGGTATCCACTTCTTTTGTACTCACAACTTTGTACTCAAGTAGTGTACATGTATCTCTGGAGGTAGTAGGAGAGGACGTATACATGCCGACAAGTATCTGCCGTAGACAATGTGTACAAGACGCTTGTACCGTGCCATATTCTGTCTCCCTGGGGAGTCACCAGCGACCTATCAGTGTAGCCAACTGATTGCTCTCTCTTCCTTAAGTAGCGAGAGCTTCCTCTTCCCCCCCGTCCAGAAGACGCCCCCGATTCATAGTAACAAAACTTCATCTTCACTGCTGATACTGTTCGAGATTTACGACATCTCGCATCCCATACACACACCACATCATCATCTTCTTCTCTCAGTCCTGCGACGACTCTGGGATCTGTCTACAATTATTATTATTATTACCATCATCATTATTCTACTTCTCGTGTTTTATTTATTTCATCAATAAAACCGATCCCAATCACATCCCCGCACCACGCCGCAACCACTTTTGAACCCCTCCTCAAAAGAGAGAGAGAAAAGAGAGAAAGAAAGAAGAGAGAGTGTAAGTTGCAGGCAGATTTCATCGTCTCACTCTTCCATTTTCCATTCTCCCCTCCCTCGCCCAGAAGACCTTACTACACCACACTATACACTACCACTACACACTCCCACTACACACTCCCACTACACACTCCCATACCTACCAAACTACTACCCATGCCATGCGGTCTGCCTATACCCGGCCCATCCCACTCTCACGACCGTCCCCACACCCATATTAGACGACCCAACATCCATCCATCCATGCACCCACCAGAGAAGCCCATACACACACAGACACTGCTTTAGACAATACCACACAAATAATACCAGCTCAATACCACCTCCCACACGACCCAACCTCCTCATCTAGCCATCCCATCCCGCATTACATATTATACTCCCTCTGCCACCCCCCCTCTCTCCTTGGCTCTCCCTCTTTGTTGTCTTTCCCACACAACATCATTGCTGCATACACCCTCTGCACTGTCATCTCGAGTCTTCAGGTCTACCAAGCCACTCCGGTACCACGTCGTAGATTGTGTTATGAAAGAAAGAAGAAATAGTTCATCGACTTGCTCATCATCGCTGCGATCGCTGGCCACGGCGCCGTAGCCTTGCACAATAGCCGCCCATCTACTAACCAACCTGCAGAGCTAGACGCCATCCTCTTCTCATACTTCTCTTGGATATACGCACAACTCCTTGGCCCACAACTTCACACACACCCCGCCACAATGGGTTCTACATATCAGCAGATGCACCCCTTCTTCCGGCCAAACCCTTTATCGGTCGACACAACGGCACAGAAGTTCTTCGATGAGGATGACGCCACCATATTAGACGATGGTATTCTAGACCGCAGTACTATCGACTCCGGGCTAGAAATGTCACCTCACATGGGAGACAGCCGCAGGGACTCCTTCGCCGTTGCAGGCGCCCTATATTCTCCCAAGACCGAGGACTGGCACTCGGTCGACATGCAGTCGCTCCCCTCAAACAACCCCTTCTTGGAGCCACACAGCACAAATCCCTTCGCCAGGCCGGATGCGACATCTCACGCTGTCTACGGCTCACAAAACCAGCCTTGGTCTATGGGGCACGGCTCCGGTACTTGCACCCCCGTACAGTATGATGGGCTGGAAGCCACATACGACGGTAGCGCAACCCTCTTCCAACGACCTCTCCCCATGCAGACTCCTTTCAGCAACCCCACAGGTCATGTGCCGTTGTTCTCAGCAGTCGCCCCCAGCAACTCCATCCCAACCTCACCTCAGAAGGATTGGATGACCACCGATTTCAAGAGTCAGTCCTTGAAACGGCCTCAGGTCGATGGCTCCGCTATCCGCTCCCACAATGAGATGCGTCGTGGAGACGGCATCCGCAAGAAGAACGCTCGGTTTGACATTCCTGCCGAGCGGAATCTTGATAACATTGATACTCTGATCTCTCAATCAAATGACGATCAGGAAATCAAGGAGCTCAAGCAGCAAAAGCGACTCTTGCGCAACCGGCAAGCTGCTCTAGATTCCAGACAGAGGAAGAAGCAGCACACGGAGCGGCTCGAGGAGGAAAAGAAGCATTACACCGGTCTCATATCCACCATGGAAGACGAGATGTCGGAACTGAACCTCAAGCTGACTCAGCTTCTCCGCGAGAAGGAATACTTGCAGAACCACATCGAGGATATGCGCTTGGAGAAGGAGGACATGGTGCAGAGGCACACCATCGAGACTGGAGAGCTACGCAAGAAGGTCACCATTCTCACCGATCATGTCCAGCGACTTGAGCATGCTGCCATGCCCAGCAACAATGGGTTCGGCAACAGCTTCAGCGACATGGATAACATGACTATGGATGGCGCTTGGGAGAACATGACGTACATGGAAGATTATGCCATGGACACCGATGTCAAGCAAGAGGTCCAAATCGTTCACCAGAAGAAGCCCGAAATTACCCTTGCTGCCGAAGTCGAGAAACCCGCCACCCAGGGTGGTCTCCTCTTCATGCTGTTCCTCGTCGGCGCCTTTGTCCTGTCTAACCGGTCGAGCCCAACATTTCCTCGAGTGTCGGAGGATATGCGCGAAGCCTCGGCGACGCTGCTTAACAATATTCTCAAAGACGCTGATGTGGCCCACGCTCCCAACAATGCGATAGAGCCTGCACCTCCCCAGCCTTCCGGTGCAACCTGGACGACAACTGCTTCGGTTCCGATGGTCAGCCATGCTATGGATAGTGTGGCTCCATCAATGCTTGGAGACCTGGCGGATTCCCTCACACAGCCCACTGAGCAGCAAGCTAATGAGCAAGTGTTTTCCCTTACGCCAGCACAGTATAATGGAATCACATCTCAAGACTTCATCCGCTCTCAACCGCCACCCACCAGTCATAAGCGCCGTAACCTCGCCGAAGCCCTAGCGAACATGCGCCCTAACGACAAACAATCTGCTTCCGAGGTATACACACGATCTCTTCTCTGGGACCAGATACCCGGCGACGTCGTACGAAACTTTGCCAAGATGGTGGCAGACTGCAACAACGCCAATGGTGGGCAACCAGCTTGCAATGATGCAAGTTCCTAACGAATAATGACGATTTCACGACAATGATGAATGGGAAAAAACGATTCACTGCCTTGCGCTCGCATCGATTTTACTCTTAATTGCCTCGGTTCTTCTGCATATACTTGATGACGCTCCCGCGCAAACCAGATCTATCACTGCCCACGCAGAACGAAACTCCATTCCGATCTACTTTGTCTCGATTTCCTTCATATCCAGATTAGCAAGCGAGCCAGCATTTAAGTCTTTGTCGTCTTGGTGATTTCATTTCTTGGGTTACCTGATCATCGTTTTTTTTAGCGCGGTCTGTCATTTCCTTCTATTTTCTACAGCACATTTCGGTAGTAGCATGGCGAAAACGGTGGTCAGGCTGGTGGCGGCAGGTTTTTGTACAACGGTCACGGATTTTGGGGACACAGGACGAATGCTTGTCAATGCAGTGTGCCGACAGCATTAAGTATCCAGTGACAGATTTTTATTTGGGAGTATTTCTATTCATTATTTCTTATCTCTTTTTCATATTCGGGTTTATTTGGTATTTCCTCCGCCAGCCACCGGAGAGCGTTGTGAATGGCACAGCGCAAGATCACTTTGGCGGGGTTAGTGTTTCTTTTGGTTGAAACATGATGAGATGACGTCCCACGACAGGAAATGGATGGTGCCCTGAGCAACGAGATGGAGACGAGTCGACTTGTTTTCCTTTTGGATTTCGATCCTTAGACCATTCGTTTTACACTTTTCTTTGTCTTCTTAACATTCACAACGGGTGCTATCCCACTTTATCATACAGACTCAAGAACGAGCATTATCGGGGGATGTCGATGCATAAAGCAATCCGGCATCGTCAAATGTCAGCTTCCTGGCTACTGGAAGTTGGAGAAGGCATCGAACTGGCCACTCGACCCTTTTCCCACATTACATCACTAGTTAGCGACAGATAATGCCGTCAATAAAAAAAACAGATCGCACAAAGCCCCGTCTCAAATATGCGTAGTACTCTGAATTCCATGTCCTCAATGCGGATGAATATTTCGAAACTAAAGGTATGTGGTAAAGTAACAGACCTAACTCCGGGGGTTTTCTCTCACACACGTCCAGACTGGCTGCACTAGCGCATATGCGTTCATCCGCAGCCTATGTATGCATAGGTGCCTATCATGCGAGTATGAAAGCTTACCCAGTAGCTACATGAATGCCTAAAAGCGCGCCATCGACTTCTCGACTTCTCGACTACTCGTCTTTGTCTCTAAGTCTTTGTCGGTGGATAGATAGAAAGTACATACAGACTGATTACCCGATCGAGGAGGCCTCACACCACACCCCTCCAGAACAGTATAGCAATAGCAGCTGCCCACGGCAAGTCGCATGCAACAGACGGTACTTCGTGAGTGAGCTGCCTAGGCAGGGACACAATATAAGGCGGCAACAAATATGTCTATGGGCACAGATTGGTTGGTTAGGTACCAGGGCTGTAGTACCGGTAAGGTATTCCGCGGGCAAGCACAGCATGAAGCAGGCAAGCGGGGGCGGGCGTACATACCTACATACATCTAAGTGTACATTACATTCATACATGACATTACATGACATGACATTACACTACACCACATTAAACTACATGCCTTACTTTCTTCAAGTACGAAGTACAAACTGCAACCAAACCACGGACTTTTGCTGTGGAGCTGGTGTGTAGTGTGTGGTGTATTACGCTGGCTAGCTAGCTGGCTGGCTGAGAGCGTGCCATAATGCATGCAACCCAAGGACGCAGCACAACACAGCACAGCATACATAGCGCATTGCCCCCAACCTCCCAAACACATCTTCCCCCTCCCCTCCATTCTCCTTCTCGCGCTCTTACATACTTCGGTACCTAGGATACGATAGGGTGAGACAGGCAACCAGCAAGTGGTAAGTAGCTAATTAAGCGGGAGGATACGATACAAGGGAAGCAAGCGGCTTTGCGACTCTGGGCTCTTGTTTGCGACTATCCTGATCATACTACATCATCCATCACACACCTACCTCTACTTACACTTACAAGCTACTACGCTGCACGCTACACACCCCCTCGCAAGCAGGTTTCTGTCATAAACCTGCCACGGTCACAATGGGGAGGGGGAGAGGGGCATGAACGGTGGGTGTGCGGCTGGGGACAACGCAAGGTGGGTTGGGGATGACGGGTTTGTGCGAGGTCATATATATAAAAGTATAAGATATATCTAAACCATGGATGATTGAATAACAGAATAGATAGATGCTTAATTGACCTTGAATAACTTGGGCTCTGTAACACCGGCGATGTTTTGTATAGCAGCTATGCATATGTGTGTTTTGCCTGTGTCTTCTCCGATGCTGAAGATTAGTACCTAGTACAATACTCTTCTTACCACCTACTTATACCTTACCTAATCTGATTAACACCTAAAAAGCATTTCGCGTTGTTATCCTGTTTGGTTCGTTTTTCTCCAGTCCAATGCAGGCGATCTCATCTTACATACACTGGCTTCATGAAAGGGTGGAGTAAGTGTGTAAGCGAAGGCGCGGGGGATCGTTTGTGCAAGGTAGGGGTCTATCTAGGCTTTCTTGGTCATCTTTCTTTCTCTTCAAGTTCTTTTCTTTCTTTCGTTTTTCCTTCCCATCAGGTCGGCCTAAATCCCCGCTAGACTACAGTAGGTACTTACCTAGAGGTATCCGAAGCTCAGATAAACTTTTAAGCTTCCCGTCCGCTACCTAATTCTGTTTGATGGAACTTTGCCTTTTTTTTGTTTGCTTGCTTACATCTAAACTACCCGCGTACCTGACCCATGTAAATCTACCTCTTACATCTTTCTTTACGAAAACTCTTCGATAATTAGTCCCAGCAAATCAACTCTGAATTACTGTAAAGATAGACAGATACTCCAAGACCTTTCTATCGTACCAATAGGTATACGCGTAGATACCTTGTCCTAGTTCAAACCAGGTAGGTACCTAAGGTAAGTCGGTAACCTTAGGTAGGCAGTCAGCCGAGACTCCTTCTAAATCGGGAGCGAGCGGGCTCTGGCGCCGAAGGACAGTCGAACCGAGACAGCGGGCGGGTGTGGCGTGACCTTAAAGAGCGAGGACGTGAATGGTCTAGATAATCTCCGCGCTTATCTTCTCTTGGCCTAGCCGGTTGCGTAAAGGTACTAGTCTAGCCAGCTGGCTTTTATTTTTATCTTCAAAGGCGAGACATGTGACGTGACTTGAGAAGAAGGGGGGAAAAAAGTCTTGTGTAAGGTTGCGGCTCAGGTTTCATTTTTTTCGAGTTAGACATTTTCCTGATAGTACTTGCTTAATTTCTCCATCAACTCGTTTTTCCCTAGCACAATGTGTAGCAGGTAATTGGAAAGCTCTGCACCTATGCCTGTCATGGCACGAGGATCACGAGGATCACGGGATGTTCGTCCTATCAGCTTAGATAACCCAGCAACAATCATGATGTTGATCTTACGACGCTGGCCTCGGAATTAAACGAGGCAAAGCTGTAGTTGTTGTTAGGTAGAGACAGATGATTCCTTTGCCTTTTATTAATTATCTTTTAGTCTATTTGTTCTTTCGCGGAGGCGACAAACGAAACATTTTCCTCGCCGTCATCCGTCCGTCCATCCGTTGTCTTCGGCAATTCATCTCCTCGTGACTACCTCTTAACTGCCTGGCGAACGTCTGGTAATGCGATACTGCTACGGTGCTACCACAATCTTACATGTATGGAAGTAACTACGATACCTAAGTACATAGGTAGGTACCTAACTTGCCTACTGAGGTGGTAGTAGGTACTTATGCAGTGTTCGTCGGAGCTCACTACACTACACACCCACTCGCAAAGTACCACCACCCTCTCCTCCCTCTCACCACCACCAACACCACCACCACCTCTTCCCTCCAAGCAGGTAGATACAACACATGCATGATACTTCACGCAGCAGCGGCGCGGCGCTCTGCCCATCTCGATGCACACTCTTCCAGATAAAATCCATTGCATCATAGGTAATTAATAACCGTCTTCTGGGTTTAAGCACCTCGATGGATCGGCATCTGCATTCGTCCATCAAAGCCCCCTCTTCGCTCACATTGGGCATGTGCATCATCTACTTTCGTCCATGACGAGCAGGATGGCACTGCCTATCGGGAGGCTAGATACCCATTAATCACTCCGTCGCAGATCTGGCGTGCTCGCTTGCTTACATAGGTAAATGAATGATCAACATGCTTTATTTAAGACATACAAAGTACCTACTTACCTGGTACCTAGCTCGCCTAGTTCTGCTCATGTTGATGTTGGGGCACGACGATGCGCGTCTGATCTCACTAGTCGATGACGATGATGGGCATGGGATCGGTAGGAGTGATTACCAGGCAAGTCGAATACGCATTCTTCGTAGACATCGTGATGGCCCGAAGTTCGAATGAAGCGTTCAGTCACGTCCACTCGCTTGGATGAGTCTGACCACCCTCTCCGTCTCTCTCTTCTCATGTGCGTGTTTCGCAAAGCGCCTCGGAGTCGGGCAGGGCTACACGCTATTACACCACAACCACACACGACAGGAAACGCGCATTGCTCGTGAGTTACAGCGGAGCTAATGCCGTGGCCCGCGCGCCCGGCTGATTATGTCTCTCCCTATGCCATCTCTGTCCCTCTCGAAATCCCGATAGCGATAGGCCGGAGGGCGTATCGGGGGATAGACGATAGACGCCCACGCCGACGCCGACCATGACTAAACTGAATAAGAAGATGTACTGGGCGCTACCCGATTAGAGTGGCAGTTTACTTCTATTTGTCGTCGAGAATACCCTTTTCGTATTGATCTACCCGCGTCCATGCCGATTCGTTCCACCGAACAGGGCCAAGCGGTCGTAAGAGCGGATTCGTGCCGTGCGGTCATGGCCAATGCTACCGACTGCGTCCAATTGTATGCGATCACAGGAACTCACCTAAACACCAGCATCGGATTATAGGGTAGCATGTCCGAGTTCGGGGACCTATATTATAATCACTGTAGGCTTCCTTCTCCACTTGCTTCCCCGGCCCAGCCGAACCACTTATAAAGAAGCTATGGGCATCATGAGCTGAATTACCTAATCTTGTGTAGATACTGGAGAGACCGGTTGATAGCCTATCTGAGTAAGCTGGCGAGGGTGTTTCAACAAGACGGAAATGCCCTTGCAAACGAATAAACAATTGGGTGCGTTGCCGCAAAACTCCACATCCACCTGTGGCTTAATTGTCTAATGTTCCTGAGACAAGGCATCCCGCATTTCTCTTTCGCGTGGTAGAATGCGGAGAGAGTGGTTCATGCCACCTGCTTGCTCTACATATGCATACTGTAAGAGGTTTAACCAAATCGCCAGGGAGAAAAAGAAGATGAAAAAAAAGGACTTGGCTTCAAGGTAATCTCGGATAGCGATATTCAACGGCCAGCTCGGGGGCCCGTTGTCTGACTCGTCAGACACGATCCTCCTCTCTCTCTGATACTACGAGCATGCGACCAATTTTCCCGAGATATTCCGTATTATCCACTTCATGATCCTCCTCTCATCTCCCGGAGTAACACTTCTGAACCGGCTTGACTGCATAGTACGAAGTAACCCGACGCGACCTATCGTGTTCTTTGGTTCCGCTAGCACCCGACTCGTGTGATATATATTGCTCTTGAGAGGAGCCGGGACCTGTATCCGAGCTCGCGTCTTACATCATCCACACAACAGACCAGCCCACCACACCACGAAACCCCCTTACAGCATAGCGCATATTTTTTCAATCCCGGGGAAACAGGCGTAATTGACTTGAGGCTCTAAACTCATCATCCCCACTCTCTTTTCTATATACATATGCAAGCGTGGACAGGTACGATGATGGTGGACCAGACGGGCACACACCCACTGAAACACCTAGAGTAGGGCTGTCGTGGTCCGACGACCTGAAGGAAGATCTAGGTTCGCCCTGAAGATGCGCGTTGTATGTTCTAGACTTCGGGAATCCTGGGGAAACGAAGCTGTTGGTACATCGGGTGCGTCAGGAGCACATAACAGCCAGCCCACCTAACCCCAACCCAACATAAGCCACAAGGTATTGTCATTTTGAATCTCCAAAACTATCCCATTGGCAGCTCGACTGAACCTTCCTATATCGGCATACTACAGTAAGTAAGTAAGTACCAACTACATGCCTTACCTCATAATCTCTCTGTCTCTTACTTTTTCTCATGAGCGCAGGTAGGCCAACAGTCATTCAAGATGCTATGGTCTTGACTCATTCCAATAGAACGATTCGCGATGTCACTCCCGGGATCTTCTCCCTGTGAATTACGCAAATGCCGTGACACCACGGCACTGAAACCCCATAACTGAGAGAACGAAGACACTCATAGGTTCGGTTGGTTCCGTGCCCTCTGATCGGTATCATGAGGTAACGGCATATGGCCCCCCAATTACTACCTGCCGACATATCGCCAAGTAAGTTTACCCCCCAATCTCGCACACGAATGATGAAGAGGTGCCATAGAACAAGCCTCTCGGGCTGGAATTTTGGGCATCCGAAAGTTGAAACTGGATTGTATGTTCCCTGTACTAGTTTGCCAACGTTGGTACGTGCCAAAGACTTTCTTCTGACTTATTCTTCTGGTTCTCTTCTTCTTCGCCACCACTGCAGCACCGTCACTACTTTTATCGCCGCCGGAACACAACAAGTCCCGCAAAGGGGGGCCAGACAGACAACCAACCGTCCTTGGTTGTCCTTGTAATGATTCGCTGGGGGCAGCCGCCCAAAAGATGTCGCTGCGTGTCATGTCAAAGTCCGGATGACAACAAAAGGTTCGGGAGTTTGCTGTCAGCAGCCGCTCTTTAGATTTCTCGAGTGTCATCTCGGCGCGTCTGTCATCGCTGTGGCTTGGTTCAGCTGGCTTGACCGAGTCAATGTCTTCGGTATTAATGACACTCGCGAGCGGGAATGGCAATAATTCGGAAGAGGAAGAGGAAGAGGCTGTTGAGTGTGGCGAGCTGCATGATATGTGTGCGTAACAAGTAATTAGTTAGTAACAGATCCGTACTTTCATGTCGTATCTTTACTTGATGATCATGGCTAAGTACTTAGGTACACGAGTTAACGGCTTGGGGAGCGAGCCGAATGAACTTAGAGCCTACGAAGGTTGGGGCCAAATTCAAAGAGCGGGCTTGGCAGGGTCCATATAGTGTGAATAAAATATAAGCAACGCAGCTAACTGGGCGTGCACAGTCCGAAACGGTCTGGCATAATATAAGCGGTCCGGTACGCTTTAATTAAAGCAGAGATGTTATGCGCATCGGGCCGTCAGAGCTTTCTGCCAGATCGTCTCGGACTGCAGAGGTGTGTTTATAGTGTCGCTCTTATTTCATTTGCACTATGTATACCCTGCCAAACCCGCTCCGTGAATTTGGCCCCGACCTTCGTATCTGACAAGCATCTATCCATCTCCAAGCGAGTCTACATACTGGCCCATCATATCTTTTTCATCAGAAACCCTTGGCCTGAGGTATGTCCGGACTTCTCTTCTGTGCGATTCTGGAGTCAACTCAAAGAATCCACGAGGCGCCAGTCACACATGGAATGGAGCATCACACTTATATTGCCAGAGATTTGACAGAATATGAACACTCTTAACTAGTTGGCGTTGACCATCAGATATCAAATACTGACGTTCATCCTGTAAAGACGTATATATTTCTTACAGCACTCCTATGTACCCGAGCGATGAACAAGCCATTAGTGAGGGTAGAACGAGCAAGACAGCACGGCACTACTACGATGAGTCAGAAGACACGGGCCCGCTAACTGAGTGTCGGATATTGTTTCTGAGTGTGTTTCTATGGTTTAGTGACGCACGAGACGTGATCTTTCTCTCACATCAGACAGCTGCATTGGAGGGGAAGAGGTAGACTTACAAGGCAGTAGACTCAGAGAAGTCCTAATACATAAGCACTGCCGATTACAGATGATTTGAGCGCCAGAACCCCGAAATCGGATAAACAGTAGTATATCAACTACCTAACCAAGGAAGCGCAGCACCCGGGTGACGACTCCCGGGCGCGAAGCGAGATTTGGTGGGGTGTACTGGAGGTCCTCATGCTAATAACGACCGACACATGTACACACATGATGTGCTCGTTTCTCATTTCTCTCAATAATTACTACGGATCATCTAATAGTGATTTGGTTGTATCATGACTTCGAACCGGTCTTATTTCTACTTAGCTGTACCTAGAGCACGTGAGTAGATTGATGGGTAAGATAGGGCGGAAGATTGTCGGATGAGCAGATAATTGGTCAGTCAGCTCGACCAATCGTGTTATACACATTAGATACCTGACACCAGCCTCAATTTCAGCCATTAACTTACTTGTCTACTTATTTTTTTTTAGTTTACCTCCCCTTATGTATGATGATAACGTGTATTAACCAATTAAATAACATGTTATCTGTGTAACAACGATCAGGAGAATGTCAGGCAGGATGTCATGCGATGTGAAGCAGAATAACTAGTACATCGTGAATATACTCCACGCAATAAATGGGCGCGGGGAAGTATTTTCCCCTTATAACTCGTCTAAACCAGTAAACTCAGCACTGCGGGACTCCCGCTACGCTTCGATATTCATATCAGAAGTTTAATTTTAAAGTGAAGGGACCATGGCCGATCAATCTAGGGCTGAATTTCGGCGTCGAGTCAAGACCAAGATACGAGGTAAACAAACTAGAAAGCAAGCGGCAGCGGCAGCAGTCTATGATGGCATTACATGGGCCGACCTACGCATTCATTTCCTTTGGTCGTTCAACACAACACATCACTGAAAAACAAAAACGTCACGACATACATGTAGTTTAAGTTGTATCCCAGGGGTCGACCAATAACACAAGAAAACGGGGTGGAATGGAATATTAAAAATAGCATCAAGACAACACTTTCCAGCTGCCCACTAAGTCTGAAACGCGGCACATCAAGACGATCAAACCCAAAGAGAAACCAACGAAAACAAAGACACGCCAACAAACCAACCCACCCGTTCCTCGTACTCGCCCTCATAACAATGACGGCCACGGCGAGAGTGATGTATGACGGTACCCTAATAGTGGATAACGAGGAATCGTGGCCAAATGATCTCTCTATAACCGCCAATCTACACCCATCGATCGATCGATCTTCGAATTCATCATCTTATTATCTAGGATATATTATGAGACAACACTAGATACGCCAACAGGCACCAGATTCCTACACAGCCTATCATAATTCGCCCAGGAGCCAATGAATATATACAAATAGCGTATCTCGTGATCTCTATTAATTACTTGGCTCATCACTGTTGGTCTTCAGCCTTATGGTCTACCAGCCCAATCAACTTGGTAATTGGTGTATAAAAAGAAAATATGAAAAGAACTTTACTAACGGGGCACCCATGGTTGGCTATTGGGGCACCCTCCGGCCCGATACGGCCTGCCACATTGCTGACGGCCCAATTTACACTGCCGACCTGGCCAACTTTCTATCGCAGATTCGAAGAAATTAGGTTTATTGCAGTTAATTTAATTAATTTAATCGATTAGGCCTATTGCACTTAGCTTAAAGATAACTATATTATAACACCGGCGTAGGTTAAAAACCGCGGAAAGCAATAGGCAGGTTGTAAAAACTACTAAATCTAACGCGACAGCTACACTACCTATGCTATAACAATAATTAACATTATTGCAATAATAATAACAGCAATTCCTGCGCTACTAAAGCTAAAAGCCTTAGGCTATTAAAAAAGACAATAAAATTCGGTATTAATCGACCTGACTATGATAGACCTAAGTAATTAATTGAATTAACAATAGAAAGTTGGCCAGGTCGGCGGCGGAGATCGGGCCGTCAGCAATGTGGCAGGCCGTATCGGGCCGGAGGGTGCCCCAATAGCCAACCATGGGTGCCCCGTTAGTAAAGCTCTATGAAAATAAGAAACATGATGGAAATCATGCACGCCATGATTATTCGAACAATCGCCCATCATCGATCCGAACCAGATATTAATTATACTGAAACAATCAACTGTTCGGAAACCTGGAGAGCCCCCCCCCCCCCCAAAAACCCGAATAATTACTTCCCGGCTTCTCGGCGGCGTGTATCATTTAAAAAGATATAAATACCTATTTGCAACTAAGATCAGGCCTCTAGTAACCTCCAGACAGACAGACAGACAGACACACGGACAGCCATATAGATTGATATCCAGGTCTCGAAATGGCAAAATTAGAAAGAAAGAAACGAAGAAGTGGGGGGGGGGGGGGGGGGCGGGGGGGGGGGGGGGGGGGGGGGGGGGGGGCGGGGGGGGC
>MU392195.1:59110-104541 GCA_022578495.1 Nemania sp. NC0429 | reverse complement strand
CTAATCTCATATTATTAAACCCCCACACTAAGCTACTATCAACACAATTTATAATACATCAAAAAAAACCAAAATCTATAACCCCAGGACCGCCCCCCCCCCCCCCCCCAAGAATGAAAAAGCCCACACACAACCCAACCGGCACCGAGCGAGTCCCAACTTAACACGCCAGGCACTTAAAGTAGGTAGCTAAACGAGGGCAGTCTTCCTTCTCCTATCCGGATTCCACGTCCCTGAGGAGTCAGGACTAATATTAAGACCCGGCGCAAATCTACGGCAGCCAGCCCCTCGTAATTAGAACCATGTAAACGAGCATTGCATATTAATTAGTGCACGATAAGATGAAATCAGCGGAGGGAGGTCTGCGACAGAATAGACAAACAGACAAAATTTCTGTTTGTTTATTTGTCACTCTGTCCGCCATGTCATCACAGAAAGGAGGTACGGTAGTAGGTAAGTAGTTGGTAGGTAGGTAGGGAAAGTAAGGTAGGCAGGTAAGTAGGTAGGTAGGTAAACCGCATCTACGTATCTCGTACATACATACAGCCAGCTGTTGTGTGCTTTCTCATCACCCCTTTTTTTTCATCATGCCTCATGCTTCCACGTACTTTCGCGCCTTCTCCCGCTCCTCTTTCCCCCCTTTTCCTAGGGCATGTATATTACGTGTAGTTATAGACAATTCCCAAAAGAAGCCCACATCAGACAATCCTTAGACCCTGGCTTCCGAAAAGCTGGCGTACGTGCTAATCGCTTCTCGGCTCCGAATATGCTGATATATGGATAGATGAGATATGATATATGGGATAGATGGATCGATGGATCATGGATGGACCGATCGATAGATAGGGGAGCCCGGCGACGAGTCGAATGCCAACCTAAGTAGATACATACTTACGCATACGCAGCTGTTTTACTTCGGATTATATTTCTCCTTCCAGATCCTGTGTGCGGACGTGTCAAGTCAGCACCCAGCGGCTTCAAAACAGATACTGGGTAGTTGCCAGTCTAGCGCAAGGGAGCCCCATCCATGCCTGCGGGCAATCGACTGAGCCCGAGATATACTAATACCTCGTTGTGTTGAAGTATGAAAGACAAATTCACCAGTGTGGATGACAGTGGGTAGACGGTGCTCAGAGACCTAGTACGAGATAGGGGAAGGTATTTGATGCGTTGTAGGCGTCTAGCGTGCACTTGCGCCGGCGCTGGCGTTCGGGAGGTGATGGGCCGCTCTAGTTAGGCGTAGCGAATGAGCGCGTATAAAGTGCACTTTTCGGTCTGAAATATGGCTTTGGTTGGCCGGCTCGATTCAACTAAGGATCACTGCCAGGCCACTCAGATAGGACGCGCGAATGACGGGGTGCTGGGGCCGCAGGGGCCGCATCTCCTGCGACCTCGTGTGGAGACCGCGAGATGGGAGGCGACTGGGCATTGGACTGGGCCCGGATTGCAAAAACCGTTAAGCCCGGTGATTGGCCAATTATGGCAAAACGTACATCCAGGAAACGGAGGTACAAAGGGGGACAAGGACAGGCAAGGCGAGTAGTGCGGATGCTCGATGACCTATCAGCTATGGCTGCGTGCAAGTCATCCGAAACCGAGGCTTCTTAGTATGCTGTATACTTATGCAGCTGTAGCTTCAGGTAATGCACGGGGTAGATCGTATGTGCATGGGAGCCTCTGCTGGGACGCGATCGCGACAGCAGAGCCTACGGACGAAAGAAGGATAGCAAAAAAGGGTGGAGATCGATAGGCGACGATAAAGTGCTTGCTTGCGCTTACTTACCAGGTATTCCCCAGGGTCTTGCTGCCGTGCTTCTCAGCCAACCGGTAGTATCGTGCTGCTTGGAACTATGTGAAGAGTCGCGATCAGGTTAGCCGCCTCATATCTCTGCCTCTACTAGATACCCGCCTAGCCACTGAAGAGACCAACCGGAGAAGAAAGAGGAGAGAGGGGAAAAAGGGGAATGAAGGTAAAGGGGCTAGGGCGAAGAGAAAGTGAGGGTGGTGGTGGCGTGGGATCCGATTTGCTGGATTGGCAGGGAGTGAACTCAGTAAAGGTACCAGTATAGGTAGGCACTCTAAGGTTGATGCCCAACATGGCGTGGAGATCCAGACTCTAACAACTCAGCCCCAAGCTCACTAGAATCCCAAGACGCGGGCGGTGCAGGAACCTATGCCAGCGAATGCCCAGCGGCCGCAGTAGCGGCAGCAAGGAACAGCCGGTTGGTACGCTACGACGTTTATTATCCGAGGCGTCTCGATACGAAGGACTCCTCGTTTTTGGATTTTTCTGGTGTTGGTGAGGTCTCGCCAGCTAGGATGGCCCTCGTCCACGAACTCCCCAGTGCTGATGTGTGATGGGACTAGGAATCTGCCTTTGTGCCTGATCAAACGTACCTTGTCTTTCTTGCATCCGAATCCCTCGAGATAGCACCATGCCACCTCGTTCATGGCGTCTATACTGGATATTAGCCTACCGAGTTCGCTGGACCCCCCGCGAGCGTGTGTGTGACTCAGAAGGTGTTGGCAGGACAAAGGGGTTAGTGAGTGAATGGAGTGGGTAGCTAGCTCACCAGTGTCTCCAAGATTCGCCGCGGTTTCGTAATACTACCCAAGGCTCCTCGTTAGTCGTCGTAGAAGTAGAAGACCTTGGTTCTCCGTCGCCGTTGGAAGACAAGAATAGACTGAGAGCGGCATGTAGGTGGAGGAAGATGCAACTTTGCCTGTCGAATTATTCGTGACCCCTCGGTGGTTCTCCAGCGTGGCACTTTGATCGGGCGAGTCCCAAGATGCCGTCGTAACTCCGAGGGCGAATTCAAGCGAGATGACTTACCTGCTTGGCGGCGATCGGGTCCTTCGCGATGCCCCAGCCGTGGCGGAAGCAATTAGCGAGCTCAAATATGGCAAGAACCAGCTCGCCCTTTGCTGCACCCCCTTTCTTCACACCCGCCTTCAGAGCCATCGTCTCTACGTTGGCTGCGTTTGATGCGGCCGCTGAAAGGTAGGTGACAGCACGCTCGACATCGGGTTCACAGCCCCAGCCATGTCTGTATAGACTCCGGAGTTAGCTTGCACGAACTTCTCATGCGCTTGGCTTCCGTGAGCGACCTGAAAATGTGACTGCCCCTCCTGACGTCTCGTCTCGGTGTGATTGAGCGACCTTTACTCCTTTTTCTTATTTTCTTTTTTCTGGATGAGCTGGGTTGGGAAGCAATGGTCTCCCCGGCGTGGATGTAAGAAGAAGATGGCGGGGAACTAACCTCAGCGCAAGCCCGTACAACACCTGACTTAGGGGGTTGTTGGCGCCGTAGGGATCGGCGAGGCGCCCAAATAACTGTGTCGATCTCTCGAGATCACCCTCCTCGTGGAGCCGTATGGCTTCCTGAATATCCTCGTCGATCTCCTTGGACGACACGACACCGGCGGCTGCCTTGGGTGGCGACGAGTCGAGGTCGCCACCGCCACTCCCGTCGTCGAGGCCGACGAGATTCGTGTAGGATATCGACGGCGACGCGGACCCGCTCCGTGATCTGCTCCGCTGGCGCTCTTCGTTGGTGGTGGCGAGCATGGTGGCGCGCTTCTCCCACTGGTGCTCTCGGGCCTCCCGGGCCTCCCTCGTCTCGGTGGTGGTCGGATCGTCGGCGGTGGCGGTGACGTTGATCTGAGGGAGGTCATTGGGCACGAACTCGGATGTCTTGGGCGCGTGGCGAGACAGGCCCAGACGGTGCGACAGGCGACGATGGTCCTTCTTGGTGGCGGCAGCGTTGTCCCCGTCACTACTGTCGCCCGTGGCGGACAATAGGCTGCTGCGGCGTGACCGCGGACGGAAGACGTCGAGGCTCCGGCGTGACTTGGACGGGGTCGATGCCGACTCGTGCGCGCTCAGGTATCGGTCGTGGCCGCCGGGCGAGTGGTCCGGCGGGTAGATGATCTCGTGCGTGTTTGTGTCGGACCGGACAAAGACGAACTCGGGCCCCGCGAGCCTGTTCAACGTCTCGGAGTAGCCTGCATCCTCTTCGCCGAGCCGGTCTTTCTTCTTGATTAGATCACGAAGCCCCATAATCTCTGTGTGCCCCGAATGCCTGACTCCCTGTCTATTGTCCTGCCCTGTCTATTGTCCTGCCCTGTCTATTGTCCTGCCCTGTCTGCTGTATGATTTCCAGTATGCTCTGCTGATAATGTCGCACCTGCACGGCGTATCGATGTACGGTACACCACGAGTAGGAGGGATGTTGTGTTGGTGTTGTTGGACTGGATGGTTGGTGCTGGTGCTGGTGTCGGCGGACTTGATTCTCGATCTTGATCTGTTCTTGGCCCGGTCTTGGTCCGCCCGTTGGTCTTTGTGTGTGTGTGTAGATGTATATAGAAAGGAAAATAAAAATAAAAATAAAATAAAATAAAAAGACCACGGGTTAGTTATGAAGGAGCTCGAGATTGTTCAGAGCTCATCTTCTACACCTATGCCTGCCTACCTACCTTATACCATTACCGTTCAATACCATCCATACACCTACCATGCAAGGCATACTCGTCAGCTAATTTTAACGCATGCACATGTCTCCCCTCGCTCCGTCAAACTGGAGTGCTTGCTACTATGTATAGAAGTATGTACCTGAGTGATATCCCGCCCTGGCTAGAGGCGAGCTACCGGCGCATCTTGGCTCGACTTTTGTGCCCGTGGTGGTGTCTTGGTGGTGGTATCAATCAGCTGTCGGGGGGGTGGCTCAGCGCGTTTGAAGGGCTATTGCATTCGGCATCTGACGCCGTCATGGTGCTGATATTACGTAGCACAAAAATCATTAAGTCCTGCTGCTCCTTCTTAAGAACAGGTGGTAAATTAACCTACACCTAAGATGAATGAGGTTGGGCAGAGGACAGGCAGGTAAGGTAAGCTAAGAAGTAAGTACCTAAGTACCTACTTGTAGAAGACGTGGGCTGAGTATGCTGGAAATATGCCCCCAAGATTCCTAGGTACCTAATCTACCGACTTAGCTACTTAAATTACAGAAGACCCCACGCTGCCGACAATCAACCCCTACCGCTGGAACGAACTGGTTCGTCCAGTTCGTTCCAGGTAGCCCGCATTGGCCTCAATTGAGCACGCCCGCTGTTGCGTCATCGGGGGTTCTCGTCAACCCCCGACATAGACTGGTCTAAGGCAGTTAAGAAAACTGATCTTGTCACTATCAATCTAATATTAAGCGAACATGAATACAACAATTCCATTATTACTATTCTGTCTCTTATCTTCGTATTTGGGTTTAGTCTAGAATCGTCGTCGAAGCCAAGACGAAGCCCGTCGTAGTCGCAATGTTGGGTATCACAGCCATTGAGAAAACCATCGCATCTAACACCAGCTATCTGCCTCCTGCATTATCCTCAAAGTAGGGAGAAGTCGCAAGACTCTTTTGAGGGTGGCTTTTTGTCTCCGTCTCTCTTTGTTTCTCTTCCATTTTTTTCTCCTTCGCAAGGACATATGGGCAACGAGATGAAACATCCCAATGACGATCAACCATCATCTGGTCGACCAGTGAAGTATGCCTAGAGGGTTAGTAATATCGGCGAATATTAGGAGAACCCGATGAAATCTTTCTGTTCTGCAAAACCCAGTTCGACCTCGTCATGACCGATGAATTCTTCGACCTCATCTGAGTCCACGTCGTCGCTGTCCACTACATCCTCATCTTCGCTGGACAGATCGTCCATCTCTTCCGAGGACGCCCGTTTGCTTGCTTTGCGGAGAATACTTGCCCTTTCAATATGCGGCCGTTTACAGCCCTTCAGTTTACAGACGCCGTTGTTGCTAAAGTCAGGACATTCGAAAACGTGACGTGCTTGGCACCGAGCACCATTCTCACAGTATCCATAGATGCCAAACATCCGACAAACAGGATCAGTGGGGGAATGCTCAGCATGAACGTACGCACAAGATGGGTTGTTGCAATTCCCATTGGCAAAATGCACGCAGAGCGGCGTCCTCTCTTCCGTGACGTCGTGTGACAGGTCGCAGTTGTCACCTCTGGGACAGGAACCCTTTACGAGTAAGTTTCGACAGATCGCTACCTTGGCAGTATCGTGGATATATCGACACGTAGGCCCTTTCGGACAGATGCCTGCGGCACTTTGTTAGTATGTCCCTTGAGGGGGGCTTACCACACCGCCTCCTGTTGACATTAGGTAGTGAGGTAGGCGTTTCTTTTTGGTTGAAGGAAGACGATACCGGTCCATGAGAAGGTCTTGCAGTTCTCCTTGACCTTTTTGATGCCGCCGGCGCGTCTGGGATTGTGTTAGAGCCACAATATAGCCACGCCAATTTCGACTTACCGCTGAGCCTGCACTATTCCGTGCCTCACGAGGTTGCCGTTCTTCGTGCGGTGAAATTTGACGCCAAACAATAGAGCTACTTTGGGCGTGGCCGTGAGTGGGTTAAGGTCATCTAGACAGCAGGTTTTTAGCCTCAACACCATCAAGAGGATCGAAGGAACACACCTGGGGCTTTGACGAGTTTGCTTCCTTGCTTGGTGACGTGAAAACGTACACCCTCCACGTCGACCTCGTATCGAGAAACCGATTTGGACGGGTTAGAAGATGCAACGGGGCCGCGGTTGCCAGTCTGCTGCATGTTCCTTAAAAACTGTGCTTTTTCCCGGAGATCCTTGTTCATCTGCTTCTGTTTCAGAGTTTGTTCAATTGCCTGTGTCCGTTGCTGGGTTTCTCGCTCATATATGTCACGATTGATTAACTGGAGATGACGATCGGTCCTTGTCACCCACGAGGGCGTCGTGGGGTTCGGCGGATGGCTTTCGTGGCTGGGTGCGACCGATTGAACACCTCCGTTCAAGACTAGAGTCCTGTTCCGATGGGCAGGTGCAAATCTGCCTCGACCACCGCGGTAAGCTTGTTGCGGGTATGGCGCTGGCCGATGATACGAGCCCGCTCCACCAGAGTATTCCGGACCTAAATCATCGAGGTTCAGTGAGGTATATTCGATAACATGATAATAGTCTGGATGTAGCAATACCATAGCTTCCGTTCTGGTTCTGGGCCTCCTTGTGACGATTGATACGATCTATAAAACTGTCAGCGATATCAATTGATCGACAACCATGGCGAACAGATGATTGCGGGACCCACTGGCGAGTTTACTGATCCTGTCCCTGAGTTCTTGATCTTCTGCTGTGGACATTGTGACGGGTTGTAGCTCAATAGTAACGTGAACTAAGTCAGAAGCCGTACGTTTCTTCAAGATGTTAGAATGAAGCGACACAGTGAAAGTGTGGAAGTGACCGTGTTTCGATAGGGTTTGGGGGGAGATACAAAGATAGGAGTGTATGTAAGTAATTATGGAGTGGCTTGGGGCATTCGCTCAAAGGGGCTGAGAAGAAAGGAGGGGCAAGAAGGAATGTTGTACGTATGAATGAGCAGGGTAGGGAGGGTAGGGAGCGGTGGAAGCAGAATCTAGAGCGGTAGGTAGATAAAATTCACCATTAACAAAGAGTTAGGTCGAGAGGATGGTGAGAACTGCAGTTGGATTGAATCGCAAAAGACAAGATCGACGTCTTGCGTTTCCTTCCCTCTCAGCGCCAACTGTGAACACCTGTCTTCCTTTTTCTGCCCTTTTCCTATCCCCTCCCTTGTTATGCGACTGGATTGGGTCTGCGACTGGGACCGCAACTATGTCGTCACTGGGCGATGTAGTCGCAGAGATCCTTTGGGAAATGGTATGTTGGATAGAACTATGGGGAGGCAGATCTAGGAGGACGGCAACTATTTGCTGATAAAATATCGAGCCTTAGATTGCCGATGATGATTGTAGTCGTGCTATGTGGGAAATGGGTGGTGATATTGTTGAATTGATGAAGAGGGCGAAACTTGATGTTGACGCGACGGATGGGAGCAAAACTCTCGGTTCAAGTTAATACATCATTACATGTACCACATCCACATCCCGCGCTTGCACTTACAAGTATGTCACAACACGTGATCCTCCCGGCCTGGAGTACATGTACAAGTAAGTTGTAGGTACCTAGGTAGTACGGGTCTTAGTGTAGCGGCTGCAACCGGCGGATACCCTCGAGGTACCTGCTTCTTAGTCCCTTGTTGTTGTAGTTTCAGTATCTTTAATTCACGACTACCTAAGCTACACCTCATCAGCATCATCCCTTGACAGCCTGACTGAGCCTCTAGAGACCGACTCACACACCCCAGCTAGACGCGCTGCCGCCCACTCCTGTCGCCCCGAACCCTTCCGCTACCCGAAGACCGCGCGCGCAACCTAACCACGTCCGAGCCGCAATCCCGTCACCATGGCCGCCGTCAAAGCAGAAGCCATGATCAAGCCTGATCCCTCTATCAAGCCTGATCCTGATACTGTCGCCACATTACCTGTTCTCATGTCCGATGATGACATCTACGAAGACGCCGGCGATCTCGAGTTTGCCGATCTCAACCCTACCACGAATCCTGCCGCTGCCGACGTCTACCTGACACATGTGCCCAAGTACCTGTACGACGCTTGGGCAGGTTTGAACGACGACGAAGAGATACGTATAGGAACTGTGCGCAGATGGATTGAAACAGGCAAAGACGGCCGACAGACGGTACGCGACCATTTCCTGGCGCGAAAACACCTGGGAACCCGCGCCGCGTGCGTTCTGACTATGACGTAGGAAAGAATGGCCTTGCTGCTGGATCACACGAACGCGAACCACCAGACGGTCCCCAAGGAATACAATCTAGAGACTAGGGAACTCAATTTGGCCAACTCGTTCCTCTTCACCGAACAAGACCTGCCAGGTTTCAAGTCCAGGTCCCATGGCGCCAACAGCGACTTACCTCCTCATCTACGCCGCAGACAAGAGCAACGTCCGGAGGAGAAGACGCAGCAAGAAGGCGGTGTAAAGAAGAATAGATACCAACCCCGTTATAGGAAGGCCATTCCAAGTTAGTCTCACCTTTCTTTCTCTCTCTTCTTGCTCAAATGTTGACTTTTTATACAGAGAAAACTACGCTGGCTGGGAAGTTCAGCCGTGAACTAAACTGCTTGCCGGTGTGGACGGACGAAACGAAACATATCCTGAAGACGATGGCCGATGACGCGATGAAACCGAAGGTCTCAACCAGCATTGTCAAGTCCTTCGACCCCAGTGGAGTTATCCAGGCTGGTGCGCATGTGGCCAACGATAAGTTTAGCAACTTGGTGGTAAGTGCATTATTGTTCAACAGTCGACGAGTCGACGCTAACAACAGCTACAGCGTACGGCTCCGGAGCAAAAGAAAAGCAAGAAACAGAAGGAAGAGAAGGCCGCCCGATTGCCACAGAGCGAACTGCGCGATCGTATCTTCCAGTGCTACGACCAATACGCTTACTGGTCACTCAAAGCATTCAAGCAAGCGTTGCGGCAGCCTGAGGCATGGCTGCGCGAGAACCTGGAGGAGCTCGCCGTGCTGCATAAATCTGGGCGCTTTGCGAATTACTGGGAACTGAAGCCAGAGTACAAGCGACTCAACATGCAGTCAGTCGAAGGCGCGCCCCCAAGTCCCGAGGCTAATGACTCGGACTTTGATGGCGACGACGACAACATCGAGATGGAAGATGTTGTGAAACCGGAGGCCGAATAACGGCTGGCGATGAAGCCTTATACATTTGTTAGGGATAGGCGTTTGGCAGGTTTGATCTGGGGTTCTGGCATGTTTATTTTCCGGCTGTATAATCAAGATACCCTCCCTCCACACTGCAGGGTGAACTGGAGCAGTTGACCAGGCGGAAAGGTAGCTCAGCTTGTGGCTTTTCACGGTAGAGGAGCATCTCGGGACACTGTAGAAAAGAATCGAAACCGATATTGGTGGGATTTGCCCTGCTGCCTACTATCTACGTACTTAGGTACCTCCTTATATCTCGTGACGCACAGATTGACCAAGGACGGAATATCTGACCTTCGAAATGTAACACTGTTGTTACCTGAAGGAAATATAAAATTCTAAGTGCTACTGTCAGGTAGATAGGTACGTCATATGCACCTCCTTCTAGTCACCCAATGAGAGCCCCCGCGTCTACTTACACATTCGCTAGAACGGGTTAGGTCAGCTATTTCCGTCAGCGTGTTGTCATAACTTGATCTCTTCTCTGCTCCATGATTCAACTCTCACAGCGAAAATGAGCATCTTTCTAGATTTCGACGGAACCATCACAACCGAGGACACAGTAACACACCTCGCCAACTTTGCGCTGCGGTTCCAGTCCTCGCGTCAGTCGTCTGCCTCTGCCTCTGCCTCTGCCTCTACCTCTACGCAGCAACCACAAGACACTTCACTATCGGGGATCGAGGGGGATCCAAGCCGAGCAGGGGCGGCGGAGGAGCAGAAAGGGGATCTGTCATCTCGCTGGGACGACGTGGTCCGCGCGTACGTATCGGACTACAAGTCCCACGTCTCCTCGTACGCGCCGCGCGCGGAGGACCGCCAGCGCGTGGAGGACGAGATTGCGTTCCTCCGCTCGCAGAAGCACGTCGAGACGAGCTCGCTGGCGCGCATCAACGCGTGCGCGCTGTTCCGCGGCATCGGGCCGGATGCGTTCCGCGAGGCGGGGCGCGAGCTGGTGCGCGACGGCACCGTGCGGCTGAGGCCCGGCTTCGACCGCTTCGTGCGCGCGGCGCTGGACAGGGGCTGGCACGTGAGCGTCGTCTCGGTGAACTGGTCGGCCGCATTCATCGAGGGCGCGTGCGGGTTCTCGGGAGAGGACGTCTCCGTCTTCGCGAACGAAGTCCGCGAGGGCGACGGGGCTGTCCTGGGACCCGGGGCCCTGGTCGGCGATAGCCTGCTCGCGAGCAGCAGCGAGGCGGCAGAAGAAGAAGACTCCTCGCGCGAGCGGGCGGGTAGGAACCTCACGAACTCCTGTGACAAGCACGATGCGGTGCGGGAGGTGATGCGCAAACGTGACACGCGGGACAAGCCGTTCTTCTACTTCGGCGACTCGACTACGGATATGGAATGCTTGCTCGCGGCCACCCGGGGCGTGGTGATCGCGGACGACGAAACGTCCTCGCTGATCAAAACGCTGAGGAGAATCGGGAAGAGGGTCCCACATGTGCGGGATGCGGAAGCGAGCGAGGAGCTGGTATGGGCTGCGAACTTCGACGAGGTCATGCGCTCTACGCTGGACCTGCTATGACAACCTCGTTCTTGGTGCGACTGAGACTACTGACTAAAATACATTTATAGATTTGTCACCGAAAAACGACGCGCTTAATCCCTTGTCAGGATTAACGGTATATATACTCCGTGACACGATTAGAGTAGGGCCATTCGCGACACTTCCATTTAGCATCGAGAAGCATGAGACCCGATCTGCTGCGGCCGGCATCCCTTGCGTCGATTCGATTTCGGTCAGCACAGAAAGCTCTGCGTAGGTGGTGATTGGGCCAAGAGTCTTATGTTGGGAGTAGATCAACAAGGAACTTGCGAGTGTTAGAGCCGGTGCTTCCTAAGACCTACAGAATACAGAGCTCTCTTTCCTCTCTGGACTCAGGGAGAATCACGGCAGGCACTGATTCCTCCTATCCGAGACGGCCCCAAGTCGATCGTAGGGTCCCAACGAAGCGGACAGTACTTATTGGTATATCTACCGAATCTACTGCTATGTGCCAGTTATTCTCGTAGCCGCGCCCCCGAAGCAGAAAGCCTGTCGCAGTTAAGGATTGTAGGCAAGCCCCTGTCGTGTGGTCGTGACAACCACGGGAAGTTGTTTGAGTTCGAGTCTGCGTTAGGCCCTACGAGAATGCGCACATGTCAGAGGGATGCTTATTAGCTCTCACAATATGGACGTCGGCGCCTCACGCCGTAAATTCTCCAGCACAAAAGCCAGCAGGATGTATGCTTCAGCAGAATCGAAGCCAAGCGCGTTGAGGGGTGAACATGCACACATCAGTTCTATTGATCTGGGACATATTAAGACGACGTGCACAAGAGAATCCGATAAATCGATTTTGAAAAATTGTTGCCAGTTTCTCCCCTCACGAGTCTAGCAACGCCAGCTATACAACGGCCCTGCCTTAAAGTATTTCAATGTCTCAAATGAAACTTTTGAGAAACAGCTTTAGCAACTTACATAGCCTCGTGGCCTGGGAAGTGTTTCGGCTCCCCGGCTTGGAGGTCACGCATCCATTAAGTCGAGTGTTGTATCCCGAGGCGGGAGAATCCGAGTGATCTCATTGCAAAAGAGTACCCGTGGCCGCGAGATGGGGAAGCATGGAGACAGCTGCCAAATGAGGATTGGAATGACGTCGTCAGCTTACGGCGTCCCGTCACATGTTCGAAGTTGTATCCATAAGTAGGGGAAGTGGGCTTCTCAAGTAAGCGTACAGAAAGGGTATAAGTACTAAGAGCCACAGCGAGCCAGAAACAGGGCCTGGAGCAGAGCTCGACGAATCACGAGCAGCTACCTGGGTAATCCTCTGGTCTGTGTCCTATCGTTATTCACAAGTATATTGACCTTCTTGGTGTATCGAAACGGGCTCCCCTACCTCAACGAGATGCGGCCTGATCATCATCCACGCCGTGCGCATCCAATAACAAGCCGCGAAATGATGCGCTCGAGTGTGCAACACGTGGTCCTTGGGGTGACAGCGAAATAAGCTTTTGTGTGTGCCCGCCAACACGCCATGCTGTCGTTGGCAGAATGAGTTGGTGTTGGTCACGACTCGGCCTTAGGCTCGAAAGGACGGAAAACTGATAAAAAGGGGGCGAAGGAATGGGTGTGGGCCATCCCACGTCTTCGGCGTCGCGCAACCAACAAGATCTATACACTTTGCAGCGCTACGAAGAACCGAAAGTCAAATACATAAGTAGATCTGGGCACGTAGAAGATAGTCGGCAGATCAGAATGACGATTTTTTAATAACTCTTCCTCGTCCTGAAATTGCTTTGCTTTTTTTTTGCTGCTTGCTTGCTTGGTTAAGTCACTCAAGCCCGCTCCCACCCACCCCCCTTTTTGCCCTATAAATTACAGTAGCCCCAAAGCCCTATCCCCATCCCTTGTACGTGTGTGATAACGACCAGTATTGCGTCGACCAAGTTCCCCATCGTCTCTGTTCTTATTGGAGCGGTGCATCATGTCGTACCATCTGCCAAGTTCCGTGCCGTCGCGCCCATCGACGCCCCAATCGTCGAGATATTCTTCCCAGCTTCCAACCCATCAACAACGGTCGCGGTCTCCCCCGCCACTTTGCCACCCACTACCAATATATCCTACACTACGTCCTCAATCTTTTACGGGCCCGCGACGCCTGTGTTCGCCTCCGCTATGCAAGTCTCCTCCTCTGGAATACCAGAAACCGAACTCATCTCCGTACGAATGCACGAATACCGGATACCCCAGCAATAGCAGTCCGCGGGGGTCGCAATTTGGGGAGCAGAGGCGCAACAGCACAGGGATGATGCCCGACGCCTGCCGATGTGCCAGGATTCTGAATATCGAACTGGAGAAGCCAAAGCGGAAGTCGTCGGCCGCCGCCGCCCTCTTAGTGAGACTGAGCCGGTACCCGGAGCACCTAGACCCTATCCCGTATAGTCAGCTGCTGCACATGTTTCAGCACCTATACGGGAGCATGTTGGATACCATCAAGCTCATAACGAGAGATGTGCTGCGAATCGAAGACCCCGACACGGTATCGTGCCGGGCGACCGTATGCCGCTTCGACAAGAGAGACACCTGGAGGGTGTACAAGGCGCGGCCCGAGGCCCAGGACCAGTTTTACTGCGCGCCGCACATCGAAGTCACGCTCCCGTTCTTCCCGACGCGAGCGGCTGCGAAGGAGATCATCGCGGCCATCACGGACAGCTACGGCGCGCTTGCCGAGCACATGCAGCCGGCGTACAAGTTCCGGACCCGGAGGTATTCGTGGAAGTTCGAGCCCGGCACGGTCTACGAGTCGGTCAACCCCGAATACTTTATCGCGAAGCCCGTCATGGACGGGCACGACGAGGACGAGACCAGCCAAGAGGAGGAGCAGCCGGGCGAGGGAGAGGAGCTGGACAGGACGACGGTGGCCTATGATACCGACCAGACGAGCGAAGAGGGAGAGCTGCTGGAGAGGAATAGTAGCGATCTGCCGAGGAAACTGGACGACATCAAAGAGGAACTGCGATTCGGCTCGAGTACGGAGAAGTGCAAAGAAATCATCAAGAACTCGCTGGGCCGGGAGCTCGGGCTCGACCCTCGACGCATCACAGTGTGGTTCTGGGTCAAGGAGGTCGAGTTCAACAACGGCAAGTGGTATCCGTGGGGGAGCCTGGACAACACGTACGGCCTGACGATCACGTCGCAGGAGGTCGTCCAGTACAACCAGGAGGACGCCAAGCGAAACGCCAAGAGAGCGGCACGAGCGAGCCGCGCCCTCAAGGAGAAGGAGCCCCGCGACATCGCGCCGACCGTGCGAGTGATCCTGCCGGTAGAGCGGACCATGTTCGCGAAGGACGAGGACAACGTCAAGGGGCTCAAGGAGTGCGTCGAGCGCATGAGGGGCGAGATGTCCGCCATATCGGCCTGTCGCGGCCGGGCGGCGTTCTGCATATCGTGGAAGAAGGAGAGGAAAGACTTCGCGGACTGGCTGGTTCCCCAGGTGGTCTACAAGCCTACCGGGGATGGCAATAATTACGTGTTGGAAGGGAAAGATGTGTGAGAAAAGAAACGAAAAAAAAAAAAAGACGAGGAACGTGTGTGCGAGTGCGAGAACGAGAGAGGGTTTCCAAAAAATGAACGGGGTGTTTGGGAGAATTGGTAAACTTTCATTTAACCTCATTTTATAGATTCATGCCTGTCGCCTTGACCGGGCCCGGCTCTGGGACTTTGCATTTGATTGCCTGGAGGTAGTTACTTATTTACTTATATAGACATGACAGCGGGGAGGCGTGATACCCTGTATAATACCCCCCCTTGATTAATGCTACAATGTAATCATCACTTTCTTTTCGCGAACATGAACAGTCAATAACTACTTAAGTAACTAGCATTCCTGTGACGTTCTGTCTCATTCGACTTTCTCTCTGTACTAAATCGCTACATCATCCGCGTGCCGATGCCCCTGGCGATAACTCTGAGTACCCAGATAGTACATACCACTACTATAAGGTAATCGACTGTAGCCTGGACGTAGGTAGGGCGACCTATCTCAGGGGTAAGGGACATGCAGCTGCTTCATGAAACCCACGCAGTCGAATAAATTAGCCGTGTAGTACTCAATGTGAAGCCCTGCACTGAAGCCGATAGAAGAATATTCTTGTCGGGTTCTAATAAACTGGCGACTTAAGTGTTAACCTAAATACTGTCTTTGTCATCGATTAACCGTGGCCCCGCGAAGATACAGACGGATCTGCTGCGAGGCAAGGGATGCCATAACCAAGCCTCTCAAATTAGCAGCTGCGCCGTTATGCATACAGGCCTAGTAGTTTGTTGGATGGGTATTCCGTAGACGGTAATCAGGACTGCGTGTTAGTGCAATATGTAAATTCATTAGTTGTATTGCGCTATGGAGGAAAGCAGCCGGCCTGTTGCTTCTTGTGTGCTGTCCGCAGCTGTCTTCATCGCTTAATTAGTGTTAGCCTCCTGGTCAGGTGGGCGGTTCTTAGTTTTTATTCTTGGGAATTGTATGCTATTGAGCATCAAAATTGTGTTCCTAACGATTGTTCCCGCGATGTCCCAGGCCCGGGGCAGAATAAAATCCCTGACACTACGAGATGAGCGACCCCAAACCCACGCGATGAAGACCGCCGAAAGGAGATATGTAAAAACAGGCACGGCGACAAAGCTGGTTGTGAATGCGCTTGGCACTACAGCTTGAGAATTCTGTGCTAGGAATGGTATTGCCCAAAAAGTCTGTATTAATCATAATTAGTCCTGTTTAGGTGATTCTCGTTGCAGCGCTTGACGGGACGGGATGGAACAATTGACATGAGGGGAGTGTACATACCGCCACAAAGCTCAGTGGAGTGAAAAACACCGTGACGACGGTGAAGACTCCAATAAACAAGTTTAACGTCTTTGCCTTGAGGGCCTCGCGGAGTGAGGCGGCGTTGAACAGCTATATATCCAGTTAACGATATTCTGTACCCTTCCAATCTCGGTATAATTCGTAGGTCGAAGGAGGACAAAAATTGACATACCCCGTCTCGTAAGCTTTCCACCTCCTCCTTCTTTCTTTTAATGCGCTCTTTAAGAGGGTTGACTCGGAGCTCAAAGAAATCTTGAACCTTTTTGAAGTTTTCCTCTAACTTTTTCATATCCAGCGGCCACTCTTCTTCGTCCTCCGGAGCATACCGCTGACGCCAGACTCTCCATGACTCGTATTGACCGATTAACTCCCCTTTCAGATCGCCAACACCTTTTTCAACTTCTTCGATCCAGTCCTGGAATATGCGTAGAAGCTGCAGTACAGTGAAGTACTGCTCCGATAGTTGAAACGAGTCGTCAAACATCAACATGTGCCATCGCCGCCTGTCAAGTGTGTCTTGGAGCTATCGCCTGTTAGTTGTGTCGCCGCGCAGCCTAAGGAAGGAATGAGAGAATCAGGAATGTAACGAACTTGAACACTGATTATCCCGTCAATCCTAGTCATCATAATATCCCAGCATTTTCTCCAATGATCGATACCTCTTGTCAATACTATCAAAAACTGGAGAAGACTGGTGCCGCCTGCTCCACAGCTCTTCAGGTCAAAATCAAGGCCTTCCCTATGAGAAAGAGCCGGCAGAAGCGAGTCACGCTCAGGGTTCCCCGTGAGCTCTGTTCCGTAGTCTAGCCAGGCAACTACGGAGTAATTGATGACGGATGGGCCGTCAATTTGTTGTCGCTTTCTTAGAACGAGGGAGACTGACACGAGGAACTCGATGGCAAATTGATCATCGGCCCTCGAGAGACCGGGAATACGGGCCGCCTGGCGCTTCAGAGGAAACCCCAGGGATTCAGGGTAGATACCGCACGCGTCTTTGAACCTGCTAACCCGGCGACCTCCAGGATCTGGAACGCAAGCACGCATGTTGAACCTAAGACTAAACCAGTTGCTATTCCCAAAGAACCCGGTGCTGTGAACAACGGGCGTAGTATTCTGAATCGGGAACCAGTCGCTGAGGACTCCAAAGCCAACATGCCGATAGGCAGCATTAGTTGGTGCGAAGAGATTTTCAAGGAAAGCAATCGTCGGCATGGTCAGAATGCTCGTAGAAATATTTGGCATGATCTGCCTATGAAAAGGGAGTGCTGTTAGCATGAACACAGTGGCAGTTAGGGATCAATAATCCCCCCGATACTTGAGCGATCGGAATCAAAGACACTCACCACAACATATCATTAGCAGGCTGAAAGTATACATTATATCCATAGAATAAGGCCTCAAGAAGCGGCTGAGAGCCGCCTGGGGCAGACCTGCGGCAGATGTACGATGTACCTGTACCACCGTAAGGTTCCCTGGATTGCCACAAAAAGTAGGGAGATCCCCCATCTTCTTCGACAAGGGAGCCAAACGAGGTTGGCCACGCTTCGGAGACTTGCTTGGCAAAGGATTTCCAGTTGTTATCATGATAAAGATATTCGAGTAGGTCGTGATGGTCCAATGTGACGAGTTTCTTCGTTATCTTCGGCTGATTTTGCCAGGGCCAGAAGGAGAAAATTCTCGGCCTAGTTGGACCTTCTGAGTACTGAATCGATATCACAAAAGGCCTGCAATATAACAAGAGTCTTCGGAGAAAGGCGCGGCTGAGCCACCGCTTGCCTAGTAATTCCAGCCGCTCCTCTGTCGGAGCGCATTCCCGAAAGAACTCATTCAGCTGTCCCTCACGGATTTTCTGCTCATCTTCGTGACCAACAATGCCCCGTTTAGGCCTTCTTTCGTTCTTTGGGGCTGCATGAGAAGGCTCCGTTACGAGGGCTCTGCCACTAGTCCCATTGTTCAGCGGATTAGGAGCCTCATTGGAGTGAACTGATTCGTCAGATGGTATGACACTGCGTCGCTTCTTGGCCTTGCCATCTCGTTCCGTTAGGTCGAGCTCATAGGGTTCACTGCCTCCGAAATCCAGTTCTAACCAGGAAGCTAAGTCCTGACCGCTTGTTGGAATATCTGGTAACACTAGGAGTTTAGACATGAGCTTAGCTCTCTCACCCCGTGGATCTTGGCCCGAGTACCTCTTTTCTCCATTGGCGCTCTCACTGTCCAGAGGGACTGCGCGTTTGTTCACTCGGAGGGTTGCCAGATCGTCGGATGCTTGTCAAAAATCTCGTTCGGTCGCCTCATGGTAATGTATTGGTTTGGCCTCTGGAAGAAAAGCACAACCACGGATTGGCGGGTTGCGAAACTGTCCTAAATTACATGATTGATTGATTGATTGTGATATAACGCACTTAGTGTTACAACTCGTCGAGATTCTGCCTTGCAAAGGGGCTGTGCACGTTGGGGTCGGTTAGGTAAAGACACTGAAACCGGGAAGATCTACAAGCCACATTTGCATCACGCGAGAATATGATATGGCTCGGAAATTCCAGCGATCATCACAGACAGTCTTTTCTAGCCGTTGCGATATACATTTGGGAATCGTTGGCTAATTGCAAATTTCCCCAGCACTTTATGTGCATTCAATTCAGCTACTTAGGGGCTGATGGGCTGAGTGATGATCACAAAAACATGGCCTTTGGATGCGAATATTGTAGGATGAATATTTCTGTAGCAGTAATACTAGGTACCCAGTAAAGTTACGCAGGTGATAGCATAGGTAGTGTACTACTATCCAAGCAGAGCAGGTACCTATCGACTGGTTGTCTGAGGTCTCCCGCTGCACCCTTGTCCAGCCCTCCCGCCCGATCCCCCGGCTTGGGTCATTGGTGCTAGAAAGTTGTTGATCAGAATCCGGAGTTGGTTCCTTGGCCCTCCATGTTTCAATGTGCTCCTTTCAGGCTCCAACCTCGAGAATTCCTACATAAGCGCTCGAAGGGGACTCTCTAGCCCTGACTTGCGCTGACAACGTGAAGACGCACAACTTGTGACTCTCAGGCAATAAAATCTAAGGTACCTTAGTTAGGTAGGTCGCCAGTGGACCATAGGGCCTATTCTCGCCAATGACCAGCATTATTGGAATCGATGTTATTGGGCTCATGCATCTGATATGACCTTGATTATTAGTACATCCAAACTAGACCTGAAGGTATCATTCTTATATCTACTTTACTCTCTCAAACACTAAAAAATACCAAGTCCAGCCAGCCCACCGACAATCGCTCCGACAAGAGGAAAAAACGACCTCACAAGATGCAGCGTACTCCAGCGAGCCACCAGCGACTGTGCTTCCTCCAGCGTCGGCAGCAAGCCCCCAGACTTAGCCACCGCTTCGAAGGCGAAAAGAGTGTCATTGGTAGGCGACATGACAAACCAGGTGAAAGGGATCATGATGGCCGAGATGAGTCCGGCCAAGATCCAAGACCTCCAGGGTCGACCAGTCACCCATCTCCGCCCGGCTACATGCACGTACAGTAGCAACGTCAGGATGGAGAGGATTGGCAGCAAGGCACGGCCGTAGTAGTACATGCGCGCCCACTGGACGTACAGCTGTCCGGCGTCCTGGGTGGTTTCCAGGAAAACGGGCACGGCGATGAAGCAAAGGCTCATCATGGCACCTTATAGTTCCAAGGTCAGTTAAATGCAAGCGGAAATGTGAGGGGCGCGCGCTCTTACCTGATAGAAACGATCCCGTCACTAGAGCGGCTGTCTCGGCTGGAGCCACGGACTCGGCCGGATCTTCAATACCATCCACGATGGCGTTTCCGTCGATAAACTGCGAAATCCAGCCGATGGTCATCCTTGGGGTTTGACATGTTAGTGCACTGTTTCCCGGTGCGATGGTTTTCTCTTGTTGGAACCCACATGCTTCTCTTCGTATCTGCGAATTTCTCGTGATCTCCGAACAGGCGCCTCTTGTATTCCGGGTCATCCTTGAAGGTCTTGTAATCCCGGAGGCTCTTGAACACCACCTGACTAAAGCAGTCGAAATCGGCTAGCTTGGCCATCTGCGAATCGTAGAGCTGGCTCATCATGGCGCGAGTGGCGGCTTGATTGTGAATCTTGAGAGGAAAGCTTGGTCAGTAGCTTTGACATGGCGTCGTCTGCCGTATTACAAGAGAGACCAGACATACCTGAGTCCACCGAACGATGCCATATTTTACCATCAGATCCTTCGTCATTGGAGCCGACACTTTGGTCATATGGTTGTAGTAATCTCCTTCACTCATGCCCGATTTCTTGTACCCTAGGATGGTGAGGCAGAGAAACTTGCCTTTGCCACCGCCCGCGATGGTGGCAGGTTCCAACTTCGCATCTAGAGCTGGCATCTTTGATGGCTTACCGAGTGCAGTACAGCGTATGCCGAGAGGAAGGAATGAGAAGCAAGATCAGGATTCAAGTTGCTTAGATCGAAAGCGTAGGAAATGCGTGCCGTACGAGTGCTGCACCGACAAGCAAATGCTAGACGAGGATGAGGTATGAAATCGCATGATGTCTTCCAACACGAACGTGCGTTTAAGTGCCCTCGCCACACATGAGTATCTTTCTTAATCCTTGTCCTACGGTGTTATGCTATCGTCATTCGGAGAATTTCAAACGTACGGGATGTGGATTCTGATCAGCGGGAATGTGCTTTTTTGAGCCCGAAGTCCGAATCCTTCGGCCATGTTATAACTTACTGGTTTCTGACATGGAGTAGGTATCTTATTCGCATGAATGATTCACTCGACAGTTAGAGAATGAAAGATTGGCCGAAGAATACCGATTTTTACTATAGACCTGATTTCAATCATCTACGTACATACTATTACTTACGGACTTGAACACAATCAAGGCGACGCGGTTCCTATTACCCCAAAAGAGTGCGTGTAATTGGGTTCTTGTAACTCGTTATCTAGAATAAGGTAGTATCCGTGCAGATTATTATAGCAACGCTCTATTGATGCCGCTTCACCCACGACATGATACCGCTCTGATCCTCTGTCCCAATGGTAAAATGATCGACTGTGATTTCCACATCCTTTGGGCCTGCCCCGTCAAATTTAAAGTCATAGAGCAGCGCGAAGGTGGCAACGAGCATATACAGCTCGGACCAAGCCAGACTGGAAGAACGAAACACGTGTGAGACAACTGATCGGTATGTTGTTGATGTGGTAAAAAGGCGAGGGAGGTAAAACTTACTGCATTCCGAGACAGCTTCTCGTGCCCCTGGAGAACGGTGCATAGGTCTTGTCGGCCTTCCGCCGCACATCCGGGTCCACCCACCTGTCGGGGATGAAGCTTTTCGGGTTCGGGTAGAGCTGCTCATCATGGTGCATGAGGATCGTAGTCATGCCCACGGGCGTGCCCGCGGGGATGCGCCATTTCTCGTAGAACAAGTCACGGTCCGGGGCGATGCGCGCGAGACGAGAGGCAACGCCAGGTCCCATGCGTAAACCCTCGTGCAGAATGGCTGTCAGATAGGGGAGTTGCTGTAGCTTGACCCAGTCCAAGTCTCCGGGGATATGCCCCCTACTTGTGTACCCGGCAGACTCGAGCTCCGACCGCAGTCGAGCCAGAATTTCGGGACGGCTGTACACGTGGTAGAGAACGATGCGCATGACAGTGGCGGTCGTCTCGAAGCCGGCCCCGAGGATGCTAGCCACCTCCTCGGCTACGCGCCGGTGTCTCTTCTCTGCGGGCGGGAGCTTGGATTGCACGATGGCATGCACGAGACTAAAGGGGGCGTCGGGGTCCGGGTCCTCGGACTTTGCCTTCACCATGAGGTTGGCAGTGTCGCTCAGCGTCCCGTCGAGGAAAGCGAAAAAGGCTTCATTTTGTTTTCCTCCTATCATCTTGGCGACGGGGATTGGCAAGCTCATCAAGGTGCCTCCCACCCAGCGGAGATGCTTGGTGATCATCCACAGCTGGGTCAGGGACAGCGTGGCCTGGGTCATCCGTGTGTTGAAATCGTCGTGGTCGAGGTTTCCGTAGCATCTGCCCAGCATGAACTCAGTCGACACATCTCGAGCGAAGGCGCTCAGCGCATCACTCAAGTTGAGCCTCTTTCCAGAAGCAACGAAGCCGTCTAGACGACCAACGAGCCGGTCCAGGTTTCGCTGCAAAACCTCTTGTTTTCTGGTAACGTTGGGTTTGGAAAAAAAGCTGTTCAGAGGCGTGCGACGCTGCTTGTGAACATCGTGGCGTGGAGTACTGACTGCCGTCAATGGTGCTCCGAATGCATCGTAACTCCAGTCGTACTTGTCCCAGCGGCCATCCTGACGGTACAGCTTATCGTAGAACTTTGGGTCAATAACGTGAAGCTCGTAAGGACTGATGCGTATTATCGGACCTACAGGCCAGGGGTTCAGGGTAAGTCAGCATTTGAACAACCGCCCAGCTTTTCGACTGATAGGGGGCGACACTTCAGCATACCATATTTCTTGTGCATTTCTTGGATCTTCCATGTATACTTGCCGCCGAGGATCAAATCGTAGTAGGCCTCGTACCACCGCGACACTGCCGCGAGCTTCGGACCAGGAAATCTCGCGAGGGGGTGAAGGTATAGCCTGTAAAACACAAGACTAGTGTAATACAGAACTATTGCGACAACGATGTTAGGAATAGTGACATGACTGATTAGCCTTTCCTTTATCTCCAAGAGAAGCTCGCCTGCATCTGAGCCATTGGCTCGTGATGCATTTTGGAAGCTTTCCATACTGCTGTCGTCGAAGTTAACGTCCAAAACAAAACGAGAAACGGAGTATCAAGGGGAAATGATCACTAATGCGCTGAGGCGCTGTTACCAGCGTTCCATATATAGATTTCTATGCCTGTCCGGGCTCGAGCAGAGCCTGGGCCCTGGCTGCGGACCCCGGACCGGAGATTTCGGAAATTCTGCTGATGCCGGGACACCATACCATGCCGGGGTTAACGACGCATTCAGACGTGTTTTTAGTCGCCCAATTATGTCTTCGGGATTACATGATTAAGTGAGTCGGAGGCCGATTGATATTTTCAATTTCCATAACATCGAACGATCAAGGGATAAAAGAAACAGATCGCATGAGATGAAGTCCCCAACTTTATCCCAACGTCGCTGAACCCCAAGACTCATGAAAAACCCGCTTCTCACCTCGAAATTTATCCCAAATCATATTAGTTCCCGACAATGTCTGCTCCGTCCATTGTCCTTTCGGCCGATCATGTCGGCGTCGTAAAGGTGACAGACATTCAGCAGTCATCCCTAGACGCCTGTAATGATCTTCTGCGCAAGAATCATGAAGAATATCACATGTTCTTTCGCGACACCGCCGGCCATAATCACATTGCGCACAGCCTTCTTACCGTGCTAGCGCTAGGCGGGGGCCCGAAGGAGTTGCAAGACCGCTACGATGACGGCACGCCCATCCAAAGGGCCATGCCCGACATCGATGCTACCCTCCTTGACACTTTGACAGACTCGGACAAGTTCTACGCAGCGCTGGGCGAAGTCAAGGATTACCACACCTTTCTCGCCTTCTTCGAGCGCGAGATAGCCACCAAGGGCTGGAAGGAGGTGGTCCTGGAATACGTCTTCTCTCGCACCAAGGCCGCGGATGCTATGCTCGCTCGCTTGTACGAGGGCGCCTATCACCCGATCATCCACCTCGGCTTGGGCGTCGAGTTCGAGCAGCCGGGGATCGTGGCGGAGGCGCTGGCTCAGGCCGCAGCCCACGACGACAGCAACATCAAGACCTTTTTCGCTGCTGCCGAAGCCCAAGCGGAGATCGCATATCCGACGGCCAAGCCCAAGCCCATGATAGACCTCATCCACCTGGTGCGGGAGAACAAGGTGGTCCGGGAAGCCCCGCGATGGACTGATTTCGGAAACAAGATGAGGGATGGCGTCGTTGGTCGCGCTCTTGACGACATCTCCAGCATCGCCTCCCAATTCCGCATCCGCGAGGGAGAACTGGAGAGGCGCACCGGCGAGATGATCAGCACCTGCGCTTTCTTCGCAGGCGCAGCGCAGCGCGAGGGGCGTAAACGCAAGATTGACTTCTTCTATATGCACGCCGTTACTGCCAGCATATTCTTCACCGTGCTGGCCCGGCAGAGCTGGATACCCATTCAGGATCGTGTTCGTCTCGTCGAGTGGAAGGGACGCTTGGATCTGGCATGGTACGCCGTTTCCGGCTCCGCGCCTCTAGATGCGAGCGCGATCACGAGTTACAGCAACCCCGAGAGCGATAGCCTGGGCTGGAGTGAGCTCTTCGATGCCGTCATCAAGGAGCATGACGACGGCCACGCCGCCAAGTTCATTCGCGCATTGAAGAATGGCCAAGACGTGTGCGAGAAGTTTGAGGCGCAGAGCGAATGGGCAGACTATTTCCCAGTGAAGGGGGACCTGTGGTTAAAAGTAGCCCGCATGTGTCAGGACACAACCAAAAATCTACCCACGGATCTCAAGTGGATTCCCTTCACTGGATTTCCGCAGCCGTGGGGGCGGCCGGATCTGGCATCATAGGCAATTGATATACAGTGTAGCCTGATGAAAGTCCCTAAAGTTTCGCAAGGGGGAAGACGGATGGGAATGGAGAGAGAGGGCCATGGGCTGATGGTACTTGTTGAGAGGAATGCAGGACATACCTAAGTATGGGGCAGAATGAGATTCATTCCCCACCACACGGGGATCTTGGTACATATAAAGTAAGAATCTAATAGGGGTAATCCTTGATATTAGTTAGACTAACATTGTGCTAAATATAAATCCCGCGTTTGATGGCTAGCACCTATCCCTAGTCTTCAATCTGCCACGTGTAGACTTCCTCGACTTCTGAATGACCTCTAAGCGTCAGCGTCAGCGTCTCACTCATAGTGTATAGTCGAGAGCTTTTCGAAATTATGTCGTTCTTTCTCGAGGCTTTACTTGACAGGCCCAATACGATAAGAAGGGTTGGCCTGCATCTACTGTAATACCATGCGCGCTTGATGATGTTCTGCCTCGTGAGGTAGGCCAAGCACGCTAAGTTCGGGGTGCTAAACGGCCAAATTCCATCGGCACTTCTCTTCCTTATGAGATGAGAGAGGTAGGTACACTATTCAACTATATTTAATCAGGAAATGCTAATTATAGCCCTAGTAACTTAGGTACGCCCAGTCAATTAAGCCCTTTCGGTACAATAGAGTATTGAGAAATCAGAGTCCTTCGCTCATGTTTCCCACACCGAAGGATAAACGCCTCATGTGTGTGTGTGTGTGTGTGTGTGTGTGTATGTCCAAATCAAAAGTTGTTCATCACTCCAGGGTGGATCTCCTCCAGCTTCGCTTTCAACTCAACCCACAAGCGCTTTTCTACATCCGGGTTGTGTGTCACCACCTCGGAGGGCTCTGCCACCTTGCAGTCTTCGAGGTATTGGCCGTGCGACTCAGGGCCCGCGATGCCCGCTGCAACCAAAGTCCTGCTGCCCTCCTCGGTCGTCCTGGCCAGCAAGGTTTTCATCACTCCGAAGGCCACTTTCTGCATTCCCGTGGCTTCTCGAGACAGCTCGGAATGGCAGAGGCCGGGGCTTACGCCGTTGATGATCACTGGGTAGGAGGAGGAGGGATACTCCGCCGCGATGCTGCGGAGGGCAAAGACGCCGAGAAGCTTGGAGAGGGGATACTGCTCCTTCCAGTGCGGGGCGTCTTCTCTGTTGTTGTTGATCACCTCGAGGAGGTTGGGCTGCGACTTCTGGGGAAATGACGTGTGCCGGTGAGCCCCCGAGCTGGTGATGACAAGTCTGGGTGTAATGGAATGTTCGGCTGCCGTGGACTTCAGCTTAGGCAGCACGAGCGCGGCAAGAAGGTGGGTCGCGATGTAGTTGACGGCGATATTCATCTCCAATCCCTTCGCCCCGAACCCTCGAGCTTCCTTGTAAGTCGCCGCGACCAAGCCCGCGTTGGCATGGAAGATATCGACCCGGTCAAGCTCGGCTTCAACTCGAGCGGCGAAGGCCTCTATGCTTGAGGGCTGCGCCATATCGACCTCCCATACTTGAATATCCACGCCTTTGGCGGCCGTTGTGGCGATGTCTTTCTTGGCCGCCTCTCCCTTTTCGAGATTGCGGACGGCTAAAATCAGCCTCTTCACGCCAAGCCGAGCGTAGTGGCGGGCCGCTTCCTTGCCCAGGCCGGTGTTGCTGCCGGTTATAACGATGGTCTGCCCAGAATAAGAAGTGCTGGGGTACGGGAGCTTCCCAGTCTCTATCAACTGGCTTCGTAAGAATCCCATGGTAAAAACTTTGATACAATTAGGTAGGTATGAATTTAATACTGGGCTTGCGATACGGCTTGTCGTGACAAGATGAAGATATTATCGAGGATATTGAAAAAGCAACTAACACAAGCTGAATGTATAATGTACGGTGTAGTGTTCTTGTTGTTTGGCTTTGAAGGGGATCGCGGCTCTGTTCAAAATGGACGGGGCGGAGTCTTCTGTTGCCCGAGAGCCTGTTACAGTATGACGTCGGCATTCGGACAATTTTGGTCATATTCCCGAACTGCAACATGGACTAACTCAAACATACAAGTACACACGCCAATGACCAACTGCATGTTAAATTCCTGCTGAGCCAACTCCGAGTTCTATTTTGATCCTTTTTTGATCCTTGTCTACCGCCTGTCAGGATGCTTGCCAGGATACTTGTCTGTCGCCACGCTGACCCAGGCATTGTCCGGCATACGACTGAGGATTTCAGGCTCCGGGGGCGCGACAAGAATATCCTGGATGGCGGCGTAATACGTCTTGTAGAATTCTTTCTTCGTTTGTACCTAAATTGCCACAACATTAATTACTTGTTAGACCCTTTAGTGTGTTCCGGGGAGCGGTCTCTCACAGTCATCATGTACTCTGCGGTGACATCCCAGTTTTCCACCAGCCTGAAGACTCCAGGATTCTTGTCATCCCGGTATATCTCGATGAACGTATTTAGAGGGTCGGCAGAAATTTCCTCGAAAGTAGGGCGTAGAGCACGTAGGAACTCCTCGGTCTTGGATGGGTCGACGGTCAGCTTGACGTGGACCGAAATAGATGGCTTCTCTGCTGCCATGATGGAAATATGTGAACGGGGAGGTGTTTGTGATGATGTTATAAGTGCGTGAGATTGAGAATAGAGGTGACAATGTATTCAAGAATATGGTGACTTTGAATAATCGATTTAAGGGCTGGGAAGAGCAAGGTACTCAATTGGCTATAATCGTCTTTGGTTCTTCAAGCTTTGATGGCCTTGCCTCCCTCAACCGAAGAGGGCTTGCCTCACCTATTTATCTACAGTTTCTAGAATTGCTTGTCTCTTTGCTCATTCGGCTAATACTGCCTTTTCTAAGGGTCTTGGATTTCTATAGGGAGAGTGCGTTGTTTGGTTTCGGAGTGCCTAGCAAACTTTGTTATTTCTACGGATCTCCCTGAGTTCGGGCGAATGTAGTGATACCGACAGCGAGGGTCTATCCGTATCGAAATACTTTTGCCGTGTAACAGAGAGGGCATGACATGTAATGCAAGAAATCAATACCTAGTCGGTTCTACAATTTTGGGGTCGCCGTCCAAGGCGCCGGTCGTGATTGTCCAAAATCATACAGTTATAATTCCCGGGGAAATTGATGGTATCGCGGTTTCGGAGTTCGGTACTCGGTGAAGTTGATCAAAGAGATCACCAAAACGCAGAGGTTCAAGCCCAATACTTGTGGCGTCCGAAAAATCGACGAAAAGGCATCAGATTATAGTGCGTAGGAGTTTACCAAAAGATCAATTCTGTGCTTTAAATGGCACGCCTCATGAAAGAAAAACGAAACACTAGCTCCCGATGGTTGATGTTTCATTACCACAATTGCAATAACCACCAACCAAGACAATGACTACCAACGGTGCATCTAGTCTTAACGGACACTCCACCACGGTGGGAGCTGTGAAACAATCAAACGGCACCGGCGTTGGGAACCAGAATGGCTCTCATACGGCTGACCTCCAGGTCTGGAAGAGACTCGTGCAATGCCTGCCTCCACGAACAGCAGACTATGACTTCTGGTGGATGCTCACAGGCCGCCATCTCGCTGTCATGCTCGAGGAGGCGGAAGCCTCCGTTGGAGAGCAGTACACCGCCCTGACTTTTCACTACCACTGGGTGGTACCTCGCATGGGTCCCAAACCTGGATTAGACGGCGTGATCCCCGGACGGTGGAAGTCGTTATTGCAGGCAGATGGTACCCCAATCGAATACTCCTGGAAATGGAACACGTCTCGGGGTCGCCCTTCCATTCGCTATGCCATGGAGCCTATTGGAGAATACGCCGGGACTGAGCTGGACCCTCTGAACCAGCAGGCCACTCGGCAAGTCCTACACCAGCTGTCCCAGTCGTTCCCAGAAACCAACCTGGAGTGGACCAATCACTTGTTCTCCACCCTGTTTGGCCATGACAACACCAGGCTGGCGCAGGAAGACGCTGCTGGCGCGAAGCTTACAACGAGCACCGGCATCGGTGTTGATTTCGGGGTCAACGGCGTGGCGTTCAAGACGTACTTCCAGGGCCGCAAGCTCAATCAGCCTGGATTCATGCCCCTTGAAGATTGGATCGCCGCGATACAGCCCCTTCTTTCCGAAAAGGGGGAGACAGGCAGTGAAGGGGCTCTGGGCGCATTCCTGGATTTCTTGAACTCAAACCCGCATGGTCAACCCCTGAGGCCCTTCAGTCTCGCGGTCGACTGCGTGTCGCCAGAGAAATCGCGGCTGAAGCTATATATGAACACCCCGCGCACGAGCTTCGCTTCCGTGCGGGCTATCATGACTCTGGGCGGGCGATTCTCGGGCGATCTTGTCGAGAAGCAGCTGCGCGACATCCGCGAGCTTCTCTACGGCGTGCTGGGCGTGCCCGAGGACTTCCCCGACGATGCCGAGATCGAGCAGACGTACCACCAGAAGGCGCTTCTCGCCGAAACCGCTTCCGCTACCCCAGGAACCGAGCCCGGCATGATCAGGCGCCGCTCAAGCGGTAGTTCCAGCGGCACCAAGACTCCGCCGCCGGCTCACACGCCCGGTTTCGTCTACTATTTCGACGTCGCCAAGGGCCAGGCGCTGCCCAAGGTGAAGTTCAACATCCCCGTGCGCAGCTACGGGCGAGACGAGCTGTCGACGGCGAAAGCAGTCGTCGACTTCCTGGAAGCGCGCGGTCGGGGCGCCTATGGCGCTAGCTTTCTCCGCGCCCTCGAGGGTCTTACCTCGGGGATAGGGGGAAGCGCGCCTAAGGCGTTGGATCAGACACGCGGCCTGCAGTCATTCATCGGCATAGACTTGAGCAGTAGCGGAGAGCTCGGTGTTACTTCCTACATGGCCGTCAGAGGTTCTGATGCAATTGGAGGCCTCGAGCGCGCTGATAGCTCCTTCTTTAAGCCGATTAGGGGGACTAGGAGGCGCGATGAGTAGTATTGGAAGATTGAAGCGTGGGTGACAAAATTGTGAATCACGACAAATACTCATATTGCTCGGAAATGTATATCCTTTTCATCGGCTGTTCCTAGTATTAGTTAAGCTCAGTTTATCATATATTGATATATAGTTAGCCCAATGTCTAAAATTGTGCGGATTTATTCATCATTCCCTGTGACTGGGATCGGTCTTGGGACCAACCTTGGTCGACTGGTGCAAATTTGCTGATAATTGATATCGTGCAACCCTGAAATGGTATCTAAGACTTCCGCCGGTGACTCCGTCGACACCACTAACGAGAGAGGCAAAGAAAGTAGCATAGGTAAAATGTTGGGAAACAGATGCGACCACGCCGACAAGGCGCCACTTAAACAGGCCGGCTTGATTTCATTGCCAAGTGGGTGGCCATACACCACCCCTGAAGCCAAGTATACTAGCGTATCGTCAGTTCATGAACGACATGTCTGGTCAGTATTGATTGTTGCTCTCTACCCACTCTACGTATAGGTTTTACGAGCCAGCTATAAACAAGACTCATAAACAAACATCAATATCCACTTCAATGGCGCTTTAATGTGAGAGTTTGCATGGATAACGAGCAAGACTTATGTATAATTGAATTAATCAAACAGACTAGTAGGTAGGTAAACCAGATTAAGTTCCAGGCATTGGGGACATACTAGCGAAATGAACAGATTACGAAATTACAATAACTCGTTGACACACTGGGGTCCCATTATCTCACAACTTGTCATCCCGCTTAATATCAGCTGCCGCAACATAGGCCATGGCATAGATGGAAGCCTGGATAGGGCAAGTCGGAATCTGCGGAGCCGCACTGGACCCTACAACACGCAGGCCGCGCAAACCCTTGACGCGCCAGTCAGCGCCGAGGACCGTTCCAAGAGAGGTCGTGCCGACGGGGTGGTGCCAGCTCGACGACGTCCGCTGGATAGCAGCCCACAGGCCCTCGTCGCTGGTGACGTTGGCGCCGGGGTACAGCTCTGACGTGATGTACTGGCCCATTGCCTTCGACCCGAACACCTCGCGGACCTGCTTGTAGGCGTGGAGGATGGCGGCTTTCTCAGCTGGGGTGCTCCAGTACTGGGAGTTGATAAGGGGCGCGTCGTGGAAGTTGGCCGAGGCCAGGGCGATGGTGCCGCGGGACTCGGGCTGCGTCACGGCCGCGTAGCCGCTGACGACGGCCAGGTCAGCGGGAAGCGGCACGGGGTTGTCGATGATCATGTTCTGGTTTGCATATCCGAAGGCAACGTGTGCGCGGTCGGCCGGGATGTTCTTGAAGTGAGTTGCCTCGACGCCGTCGAAGACCGAGTCGGGAAGGCGGCTGGCCGCGATAGCGTCGCCTTCTTGGCTCCCGAGGAAGCCGGAGCCGTCGGCAGCGTAGGCAGCGGCTTCCTGGGCGGCCCAAGTGCCGTTGGATTCCAGCTTGTACAGAGTGTCTTCCTCCGACGTAGTTGCGAACGCCATGATGGCCATGTGGTGGTCGATGAGGTTCTGCCCGACCTCTGGCACGTCAGCTACAACTTTAATTCCCAGTGCCTTGAGAGCCTTGGCCGGACCGACGCCAGACAGCATCAATAGCTGGGGAGTTTTGATAGCACCGGCAGTGATGATGATCTCTTTGGCTCGGATCGTTTCGTTCTTGCCAGTGATCTGATCTTCGTACGTGACGCTGTCTGCCCTGTTGGCACTGAAGTTAATCTTCGAGACCCAGGCGTTCTGGATCAGGTGGTAGTTCGACCGGCCGTTTGCGATGTAGCCGAACGTGTTTTCGGCAAACGAGCGCGTGCGGTTGGAGGCTCTGATAGAGTTCACGGCCTGGCTGACGCCGATACCTCCCCCAGAGACGAAGTCAATGACGGGTAGGTCGAGCTGGTCAGCGAGAGTGTTGACGAAGGGCTCATCGATCCCGAAGAGCTCTCGCTGCCGAGAGATCTCCAATGGTCCATCACCAAACGAAGAGGTATTCAGGGGCTGATCGTATTTGATGCTGGGCTCGTCTGTCCAGTGCGACGTGGCTTTGAATGCCTCGAACATCGACGACCAGGCCAGGCCCTTGTTACCCGAAACCTTGGCCCATTCATCGTAAACAGAAGCGGATCCACGGCAGTATAACATCGCATTGATGCCACTTCCGCCACCCACCATTCTGGCCTGTACAAGGTTGGGTCTGAAGCCTCCCAATGAAGCCACTGGCTGGGAGAGGTAAGGCCAATTGTACTGGTACGTCCCCATGAAGAAGATTGCGGGTGCTATAAGATGAGAAGAAAGTGTTAGTCTCTGACGAGCCTCGTACCAAATCTACGTTTATGGAATTTTCGAAGTGTTTACTTACTTGAAATATTCGTGTTTCCTTCGCCGCTTACGCCGGCCTCGAGTAGAACGACGCTCACGTCTGGATTCTGAGTGAGTTGCTCGGCAAGTACGAGGCCGGCTGGCCCAGCACCAACGATGACATAGTCTACATCAGTGGGCGTGCAGGCTGCTGTCGAGGGCGCTGTAGAAGCCAAGGAGGAGAAAAGTCCAGAGACGACGAAACCCACCTTCGCAAGGTGACTGGATGAAACCATGATGGACTATGCAACGATAATGAAATTAAACACCCCGAGTGAAAGTGACAATGAAATGAAGGAGAAGCCAACAAAACGAGGACCTGTAACCAACATGGTAAAGATGAGCGGGCATATCTAATTACATACACTAGAATCTGATACAAAGTGAGCGGTAGCACATTCGGGGATTCACAATATTGGTCGGAAGTTGTTGCTGAGGCTTGGCAGGGGTCGATCGTAAGATCTGCTGAATTCAGCTGGGTTCGGGTTCTATCTGCCCTTAGTCCAACCTTCAGCCCGATGAAGGCATCTTCAGCTATACAGATAGACACTCACTTCCGTACTACATTGCACGTGTCGCAGAATCGGGGAAGCGACCAAAATGGATAGTTAATGACAATACACAACACCCCTGACGGGTCGGGGATGCACCTCTAATGGATTTAGAACTGCTAGAGAAAAGGGGATCCATAAATTACCCAGGCTGGTTTAATAAATCGGTTGAACCAAGATCTTACTGTATGATACTAACCAACTGCAGTAATTCATGGAGCCTCATTTTCCTTGGCAGGGCCGGCGCCTCAACCGTTAGCTTGCCGCGCCAAATAAACAGCATCTATGGTCCACGTGTAATGCAGGGATACATGGCCAGATGCTTCTTAAAATAGCTAAGCACGCCACAGCGTGAGTTGTAGTTTAATACAGAGAACTGAGCAGTGCTTCAGACAGGCAGTATCCTTAAGGTTGTCCAAACATCTTATCGTAGTCAAACTCAGACCATCTGATGTCCGGGCACAGCCCTGCAAACTTCCAAACACCGTCAACCTTCTTGTACCACATGGTGGCACCGCCGTGAGCATGACCCTTCAAGGTGACCTCTTTCAGAGAGCTATCGGCGTGTCGCTGGTGCGCCACACGTAGTTGATGTCTACCCTCAATCTCATTATCAGAGATCCGCACCCATTTGGACGCGCCACCGATAAAGTGCTGTGTCCTCAGCGTATCGTCTCCCAGGAAATGAGGGTTAGAGGCTAATGACACAAAGTCCTCGGCGGGCATGCTCTCCCATATCTTCCCCATTACATGTCGGTAGTCCACCTGCAGAAACGATGTCAGCTGTAGATCCAACTTCGCAGCAGTTAGTTTAACGTACGCGCATGACGGGTGCAAGATTTTCTCGAAGGCGATTCCAGTCCTAGATGAACTCATTAGTTGACTGGCACGAATATGGCTTGAAAGCCTCTCTCAAAACTTAACGTGCCTTCGTATCGAAACTCTCGGCCCATTCGAATAACGCGGCTTGACAACCGACGATTTCTTCTGGCGACGGCTGTGTTGACATCTTCTCAGCTGTTGGCTAAAAATAGAAACTGAATGGCAATCGTTCAAAAATTGTCAAGACGTCTGAAAACAGCCCATATTGATTAAAGCGGTTATTTTTATACCACCTCTTGTTATGAGGCCAAGTTTCTTGTGCCGTAATCTCACCAACGTTCATGTTCGGGGTTGGTGATAAAAACGGACTTTGTCTCCGAACCCGTTTACGGTGGACGGCACGTTGCAACCGGACTTGATGGAGGATTTTAGGTTAGCAGATTTTAAAATCCTAACCTACGGGTGTTCAACGCTAGTATGTGGCAGCGATGAAGTTTAAGTCTTAGACTTCACATTAACATATTCAACGACTAAAGCAAACGTATTGAATACAATCAATTGTAGAAGTGAAAGGGAAAGCATTGATTCATTCATAATTAAAATATCAAACAACTAAACTGAACATTAGTTACGTTCTCTACCGGGTAACATCCTGCGTATATCAGATTTTGCTACTCGTGTAAGTCGGAATATCCTAAACATAGAGCCGCTCTAACCCTGAATTGGCCAAATTTGTCCGTTCGCGGCATATCGTCCCCCGTACGTATCGGATGAGCCATCTTATACACACCTAGGACCGACAAATATGACACAAGCCGTGTTTTCGGTCCCCATGGGCCGCCATACTAGGCGATAGACAAGATTTGTGTTCGGACAAAGTTTCAATAGCCCTCCTGCCGATCCCAAGCTCGCGACCGAGCCTTGCGTTGAGATGGCAGCTGGATGGTGGACTATTGGAAAAGTCCGACTGTCCGGGATGGTCGTGGAGTTGAGGTGTTTAAGTCTCGTGGCCATATTAAATCAAGCTCTTTAAAGGATATCTCTTGGGAATCTCCATCCCCAGTATTCTATCAGCTCACATTATCAAACTTCCTCTGCTTCACACGTCGTCCCTCTGCCCATATTATTCTTCCAAACTTTGATCACAATGGCTGCCAACGGCACTGTTCACATCCCCTTCCGCCTTGACGGCAAAGTGGCCCTGGTCACTGGTTCTGGCCGTGGAATTGGCGCCGCGATGGCCACTGAGCTGGGTCGCGCGGGAGCCAAGGTCATTGTCAACTACGCCAAGTCCAAGGAGCCGGCCGAGAAGGTCGTGCAAGCAATTAAGGCCCTGGGAACCGATGCGGTCGCCCTTCAGGCCGATGTTAGTAAGGTTCCGGAGACTGTCCGTCTGATGAGTGAGGCGGCCAAGGTCTGGGGAGGACTGGATATTGTGTGCTCCAACGCCGGTGTTGTCTCATTCGGACACCTCGAGGAGGTTACAGAGGTGAGTTGACGGCATAATGATTGCTGACACCGGCCATCGCCCTCGTAAATTCATCGCAGCTTTGACATGGTCGCTGACTTCCTCGGGGCAAAATTTAGGAAGAGTTCGATCGCGTCTTCAGCATTAACACTCGCGGCCAATTCTTCGTCGCACGCGAGGCCTACAAGAACCTTAACGAGGGTGGCAGAATAATTCTCATGAGCTCTAACACGGCCCACGCCTTTGCCGTGCCCCGCCACTCGCTGTACTCGGGCTCCAAGGGCGCCATCGAGTCCTTCGTTAAGGTTCTGGCCATCGACTGTGGCAAGAAGAAGATCACCGTTAACGCTGTCGCCCCTGGCGGTACCGTGACCGACATGTTCCATGATGTTTCCGAGCACTACATTCCCGATGGTGCTAAATACACGCCTGAGGCGCGTCAACAGGTACGTCCATAGAGCGCCCGCTCATTTCCATAATTCCATCAGAGTGCCAAGTCCTGACACAATGATAAACTAGATGGCTGCACACGCCTCCCCGCTTACGCGCAACGGCTTTCCCCTTGATATCGCCAACGCTGTGGTCTTCTTAGCTAGCAGAGAAGGTGAATGGGTCAACGGCAAGGTTATTGGAGTGGATGGCGGAGCGTAAAAAATGGGAAGATCTTCATGTTGTAAATATCCTTGAATTCTTATTCCCATTGCGAATATTTGTGTGCATACTTGCGTTGAGTGAAAGGATTAGCATGACCAATTCCTCTAGATCTACCACGTAAATCTTCGTTTTGTCACCATTCTGCATTGAAAAAAAAACCCCCAGAACATAGCTGATTTACGCTGTTCGGCGCCATTATTGCGAAATTCTCGGTGGTCTCAGTCTGGACTGGTGCGCGAAGTCTCTTTTCGGTCACGGCCTCAATAAGAAATGTGAAAAGAAAGGTCATAACTGCGACGCAAAAAGAGCACTGTGAAATGGAGGTAACTTCCGATTCTAATTCTAGATACGCTGGAATACAAGACGAGAGAAGAAAATCAGCACCAAATATATGGATAGGTATAACCAGCCAGAGACATCGAATCAGAAACCGAACCACCTCTTCTCGTTGTTCCGCAGTTCGAATCCCACCATCCCATCTTCGGCCAATTTCTTCAAGACCTCATCCATGAACGGCTCCAGGGCCAACATGCGAATATCCTCGTTAAGTCCATCGCCGTGGATCAGCGTCACGAGCTGCGCGGTAGTAATCCGCGCCCTTGGGCCACCGTCGACGCGCGCGCGCCGCAGGGCCGCCAGCACCAGCTTCTCTCTCCGAGCCTTGGACGCGAGCTCGCCCTTGATCTTAGCGGCGAGATTGGGCACGACCTCGCCGTGGGCGGGGTACCCCTTGGCGCAGTTGTGCGTGAGCATCTCGCGCCAGCTGGCGATCAGCGTGCCCAGGTCCTCGACGGCGCTGGTGCCGTGACCCAGGACGTTGTCGCCCGTGAACATGGCGTTCTCCTCCTCCAGCACGAAGCACATGTGGTCGTGCGAGTGGCCGGGCGCGTGGACCGCGCGGACGGTGGCGCCCTCGACCTCGAAGATCTGCCCGTCGAGGATTGGTTGCTGGTCTTTGGCGGGGGAGTTCTTGAAGATGGCGGTGGAGAGGTGCGGGTACAGGCTAAGCAGATCGGGCACGCCGCCTGTGTGGTCGCCGTGCCAGTGCGTCAGCAGGACGTGGGATAGCGAAATGCCGCATTCCCGAAGAGTTGATTCGACGAGGTCGGCCCATTCTGGGATTCCCTGCCCGGTGTCGATCATGAGACGCGCGTTGCCCGTTCCGACGATGTAGGTGTTGGTCCCTTGTAATGTGAACTGCAAGGAGAAGGTCAGCCCCAATCAATCCCGTGTTGCACAACAAGCTTGGGTAATTATCGTGCCTTGCCTGGGTTTTGTCCTAATATGCGCATCACCCTAGGTGTGATTTGTTCTACATCTTGCAACTCGGGGAGTTTTTTGAGCTGTTCGTCAAGGTATTCCTCAAACACGCAAATGTTCAACGCCTTGTTGATCTGTTGATAGCCGCCTTGGCCCATGATTGGGAGCGGCAATTGTGCTGCAAGAGCGTAGCCACGAGTTGGTTGGGAAAGTAGTTCACGGTAGGAATAAGATGGGAACAAGGGAGAACGGGTTGGAATGGGAGACTTGAAAATCAGATATCTAAAATCTCATTTCCGGAATACAAACCTAGTTGGTCAACATATATATGATTCCCGAACCTGAATCGCCATGTTCAGACACGACACCGATTGGAATCTGATAAGGTGAGTAATGCGCTCTATTTTTAGCCACCCGATGTTGATAAGTTCTATCTAGGATAGGTTTCCCGAAACGTGTTGTTCCCGGACAACGTGGCTCTGGACGAGCCTCACAGTTATAGCCTGCTCCACGTCCCCGAGTCCGCTTTCGGAAATGCCTAGGAATATCCCCTTCGATGCACGGTCACCGAAGACTATCCCAGAACCAATTCTGCCAGATACTGTTTGTTCAGCTAACGGGGACGTGTGTTATCAGGGACAAACAGTAACTAGATGTAACTTGAGGCTCGGGCTGCCTCGTCGATTATGGCGAGGATGGGATTGTCATAAGAGATCATAAATCCCACCTCGACACGAGCTTCAAGTATCTCCTCGTGCACCATTCTTGTGTCATACAAGAGTGAATGTAGTCTTTAAGCTCAGTTTACCCCTTCTATTTCGCGAATGACCTCCTGACTCTCATTACTCGTATCTTGGAGTGCTATTTGCATCCTAATTCTTGTGTTTCAATACTTCACCATGACATCTTCTACTACTGCCACATCAGTGGCTTCTGAAGCCTACTTCATGAACTTAGTATACTTCAGCAATGAATTCCCTCACGATGACTTATCAAGCCTCACTCGACACCTGCTTGTTCGCAGTAGGGACACACGGCATCCTCATCTTGCCCGCTTTCTGCAAGAAACCACCTCAGCCATCAGAGCTGAGGTGAGACAGCTTTCGCCATCTCTCAGGAACCTGGTTGACCCCTTCCAAGTTGTCCTGGAATTCGCCGACAGGCAGCAGCTGCGCAAGGGTCCGTTGGGTGCGTCTATAGATGGCGTACTTCTAGTCGCTGTGCAGTTGGGTACATTGATTCAGTACGTGTTAATCTGTCGGGTGCTCTGGGATGTTGAGATAATTTCGTCGCTAACGTGGGCGTGCAGATACTACGAGCAGAACCCTGGTCATTATGACTTGATTACTGCCAACGGGGCTCTTGCTGGACTGGGCCTCGGATTGCTGAGCACAGCTGCCGTTTCCCTGTCTCGGAATGTTGCCGACTTGCCCCTAGCCGGTGTCGAGGTTGCACGCTTGGCTTTCCGTATGGGCGTGGTAGTCGACCGTGTATCCCAAAATCTAGAACCGAGAGACCCGAGCTCGGCCCCGGGATCTTGGGCCGCAGTCGTCCCTGACATTGCCGTCGAAGATGTTCAAAACGAGCTTGATGCGATTCACGAAGCAGAGGTCAGTTCCATTTGGTGCCATACTTGAATACTTGGGCTAACCTCGCAAATAGAACACACCCAGCACTAGTAAAATATTCATCAGCGCCTGGAACCGCACATCGGTTACCGTCAGCGGCCCGCCGTCACGATTGACCCGGCTCTTCCGTATCTCGGAGTTTTTCCGTGGCCGTAAGATCGTCAACCTTCCCGTATACGGTGGACTCTGCCATGCCCCTCACATCTACAGCAACGAGCATGTGAGCGAGGTTGTAGGGGATAGCCCAACCCTGAGACAGTTGGATGCGCAAACCACTCCCACCCTGACAGCCACCGCTACCTCTACGGGCGTGCCATTCAGTGCTCAGGGAGCGCGCGAGCTATTTGAAGAGATCATCACGGAGATCATGACGCGACCGATTCGGTGGGACAAGGTCGTTGATGCGGTCCTCGAGCAATCGTACACGACGTCCGCTTCAACTTGTCAGATCCTGATTTTCAGGAACTCTCTTCCAATCTATGATCTACTATCAGCCTTTTCGTCAAGGCAGGCTAACGTGAACGCTGTGACCGTGGACTTGATCGCATCTGCTACTGCCAAGCCCCGACGCGACGATGCGTCCGAAGGTAGCTCCACCAAAGGTAAGATCGCCATAGTCGGCATGGCTTGCAGACTTCCCGGCGGCGCTACCGACCCCGAGAAATTCTGGGAACTTTTGGAGAGCGGGCTGGATGTGCATCGCAAGATTCCGGCTGATCGGTTCGATGTCAACACGCATTACGACCCCTTGGGCAAGGCCACCAACGCTAGTCAGACGCAATACGGATGCTTCATCGACGAGCCTGGTCTTTTTGACGCTCCCTTCTTCAATATGTCGCCCCGCGAAGCCCAGCAAACGGACCCTATGCAGCGACTGGCATTGCTCACTGCATATGAGGCTCTAGAAAAAGCCGGGTATGTCGGTAACAGAACGCCAGCGACCAACCTCCATCGTATTGGAACCTTTTACGGCCAAGCCTCTGACGATTAGTGAGTCCCTTTCCATTTTTCCCTTCCCCATTTGACTATAAGACTTGTTCGAAAGCTGACTTAATGTCATCTCCCAGCCGAGAGGTCAACACTGCGCAGGAAATTGGTACCTACTTCATCCCCGGAGGCTGTCGTGCTTTCGGCCCGGGTCGCATTAACTACTTTTTCAAATTCTCTGGACCGAGTTTCAGTATCGATACAGCTTGCTCTTCCAGTCTGGCCACTATTCAAGCCGCTTGCACGTCTCTCCTGAGTGGTGACACCGATACCGTCGTGGCCGGTGGTATGAACGTTCTGACGAACTCCGACGCCTTCGCCGGCCTCAGCGCAGCTCACTTCCTCACCAAGACCCCCAATGCTTGCAAGACTTGGGATGCGAGTGCCGACGGGTATTGCCGGGCCGATGGAATTGGCTCCATAGTGATGAAGCGTTTGGAGGACGCCGAGGCCGACAATGACAACATCCTCGGTGTGATCCTCGGATCCGCCACCAACCACTCCGCCGAGGCTATCTCCATCACCCACCCTCATGCGGATTCCCAATCGTATCTCTCGAGGCAGCTTCTCGGCGCGGCGGGTATCGACCCTCTGGATGTTAGCTATGTGGAGATGCACGGTACCGGCACCCAAGCCGGCGACAAGGAGGAGATGAAGTCCGTCACAGACGTGTTTGCCACGACCGGAGCAAAGTCCCGAAGCTCCAGACAGCCACTATATATCGGTGCGGTGAAAAGTAATATCGGCCACGGGGAAGCTGTCGCAGGTGTCACAGCAGTGCTTAAAGTTCTCCTTATGTTTCAAAAGGAGATGATCCCGCCGCACGCCGGCATCAAGACGGCCCTGAACCCCGCTCTCCCCGCTGATCTCGAGAAGCGTGGCGTGAGAATTCCATACACCAAGCAAGCCTGGCCGCGCGAGACTGACCGTAAGCGCATTGCCATGGTGAACAATTTCAGTGCCGCCGGTGGCAACACGGCAGTCGCCATTGAGGAGGCCCCATTTCGCAAGGCTGTGAGTGCCGAGGACATGGACCCGAGACCTACACACGTTGTGGTGGTATCCGCCAAGAGCAAGTTTTCACTCGAGGGCAACCTCAAACGTCTCGTCTCGTATCTAGATGCCAATCCCGATGTGCCTCTGGCCGACTTATCCTACTCGACAACGGCTCGAAGGTACCACCACAACCACCGAATTGCCGTGACGGGTTCCAGTGTTGCCGCCATCAAGAGCAAGTTGTCGTCGCATCTGAATTCGACTGACTCGCACAAAGCCATCCCCAACTCGCAGCCGCTTGTCGCTTTTGCCTTCACCGGCCAGGGAGCATCGCACAAATCGATGAACCTCGAACTCTTCCATCAGGAACCCAACTTCAGATGTCACATCTTGCAGCTCGACTCGCTCGCCCAGGCACAGGGATTTCCTTCGTTCATTCCCGCAATTGACGGCAGCTTTCCCAAGGACCACGCACATTCTCCCGTTGTTACCCAAATGGCTCTGGTGGCTGTGGAGATTGCTCTTGCTAAATACTGGTCCTCTACCCTCGGCGTGGTGCCCAATATTGTTGTTGGCCATAGCTTAGGTGAGTATGCCGCTCTTCATGCAGCTGGCGTTCTCTCTGCTGGCGATGCGCTCTATTTGGTCGGGCAGAGGGCCAGACTTCTCGAGAAGAAAGTAAAGTCAGGCAGCCACAAGATGATGGCAGTCAGAGCGTCATTGGCAGACATCCAGGATTGCGTCGAGAAGACTGGAAAGGATATGCCGTATGAGATTGCTTGCATCAACGGCCCCAAGGAGACTGTGTTGAGTGGACTGTGCGAGCACTTGGATGCTCTCACTGACCCTCTCCAAGCCGCCGGGTTCAAGTGTTTCAGCCTCGACGTGGCTTATGCCTTCCATTCGTCTCAAACTGACCCGATCTTGGACGAATTCGAGGTCCTAGCCGCCACGGGGGCCATCTTCCATGCCCCCAAGCTGCCTGTCATCTCGCCTCTGCTTGGTAAAGTCGTCTTCGACGGCAAGACCTTTAACGCCCAGTATGTGCGCAGGGGCACTCGCGAGTCGGTCAACTTCCTAGCCGGCCTAGAAAAGGCGGCCCAGATGTCTATGGTCGACGACAGCACCTTGTGGGTTGAGATCGGGCCCCATCCCGTCTGCACCAACTTCGTTAGGGCAACTCTCCCATCCGTAGGAGCCGCCGTTCCTTCCCTTCGGCGGGACGAAAACAACTGGACCACCCTCGGTCAAAGTCTGGCCACGCTTCACTGCGCCGCCGCTCCTTTGAACTGGGCTGAGTACCACAGGTCGTTCGAGAAGGGTCTTCGGTTGGTCGATCTCCCCACATATGCCTGGAACTACAAAAACTACTGGATTCAGTACGAGGGAGATTGGGCTCTTACTAAGGGCAATACCTACTACGACGACAAGAAAGCTGCTAAAGCGCTGCCCGCCCCGCGACTATCCGAGTTGCAGACTTCATCTGTCCAGAACATTGTTGAGCAGAGCTTCGATGGCATGGCAGGAACCGTGGTGATGCGTTCAGATCTGATGGAGTCAGACTTCCTTGCCGCGGCGCACGGCCATAAAATGAACGGCTGTGGCGTTGTCACTTCGGTATGTTTTTCTTCTCACACTCTCTGATCTACTGAGCATTTTACTGACGAGATGATTTAGTCGATTCATGCCGACATTGCATATACCCTTGGAGCTTACTTGCAGAAGAAGCTGATCCCGGGAAGTGACTTCGCAATGGACGTGTCGAACCTGGAGGTCGTAAAGGGGCTCGTAGCTCAGAAGAACACGAAGATTCCGCAGATGATCCAGGTCACCATCTCCACCAAAGATATCACTTCGGGCATTGCGCAACTGACCTGGCAAAATGTCGATTCGGCCGGTAAGCCAGAAGAGCCTTTTGCCACGGCAGATCTATACTTCGGCGACAGGAAGGAGTGGTTGGACTCTTGGGTACCGCAAGCCCATCTCATCCAGGGTCGAATCGAAGCACTCGAGACTCTCGCGGCTCAGGGTGTTGCCAATAGGCTGTCCCACACAATGGTGTACCGCCTCTTCGCCAACAACCTGGTCGATTATGCAACCAAGTACCGAGGCATGCAGTCTGTGGTGCTGAACGGACTGGAGGCATTCGCCGACGTGACCCTGACGACAGAGCAGAGCGGAACCTGGACTGTTCCACCTTACTTCATCGATAGTGTTGCCCATTTGGCTGGTTTCGTGATGAACGTGTCTGACGCTATCGACACCAAGGCGAACTATTGCGTAACGCCCGGTTGGGGCTCGATGCGCTTCGCCAAACCTCTCGTGGCCGGTGCCAAGTACCAGTCATACGTCAAGATGATCCCTACTGTGGAAGACCCCTCGGTCTTCTTGGGTGATGTCTACATCTTGCAAGACGGCTCAATCATTGGGCTTGTCAGAGCCATCAAGTTCCGCAAGTATCCGCGCATTCTACTGAACCGATTCTTCTCTGCTCCCGATGAGGCTACCCCCTCTTCGGCAGTTGCTGCCAGCAAGCCCGCGAAGCCTGTCGTTCCTACCGTTGCCACACAGGTAGTCAAATTGCCGGCTCCGGTGGCTAAGCTGGTAGTCAGCGCCCCCTCGGCACCAGAGAAGCCTGTCGTGGTCGACATCGCACTTGCGCCCGCCCCCGCCCCCGCCCCCGCGCCAGTGGCGAAACCGGTAAAGGCTGAAGAAAGTGCGGAACAAGCGCAGACGGTGACGGCCAAGGCAATGGCTCTGATCGCGCGCGAGGCTGCGATGGAAGAGAAGGATATTCCGGATGAGACCAGCTTCGCCGAGCTGGGAGTGGATAGTCTGATGAGTCTGGTAATTTCGGAGAAGTTCCGTGAGGAATTGGGCGTGGTGGTGTCGGGAAGTCTATTCCTCGAGTATCCAACCATTGGCGATCTTCGCAGCTGGTTATCAGAGTATTATAGTTAGGCTGTTTTGGGATTTCGGTTTGGTTTTTTTTTTTACTTTAGATTCTGTATTCTCATCACGGATCATGTTTTTATTTAGATAATCTGGCTAGGTAGTTAAGTTAAGATTGAATATTCGATTAATGGGTATATGCGCTTAAATAATCGCTCTGCTATTGCATCTTTGATTACATCATTCCAACTCACAGGCCGTCGTTTCAAAAGGGGCACCAAGCACAACCATAGCAGCTGCACATACAGGCCGTTATCATTTTCTAGTACATATTATCTATCGATTCAGCAGACTTCTAAGTGATCTAGCTACGTACGATTAAACAACGCTGGAAGTCCAGGCGTTCTCACTTCGGCCCCGTTTATCCTATTAGGTACCACACAACGTGCGTTTTGAAAAGGACTTATACGCCACGTTAAGAAAGCCAAACACCTGTCCCCCCTGTGCTTCATGGCAAGTCGTGCTGCGCAACATGGAATTTGATGAAATCGAGGTCCTTTATTCTGATTTGAATAGTTTGAAGAAAATTACTGTGAGTAAGCCTCGAGCTACGCTTGCCTACCAATTATAGCACAAATTGGTTATTGTTCTCGAGGAGGACCTAAACAACGATATGAGCCAGAACACAGAGAATAAAACGCTAATTCGGGACAAGGTCTCCGGAGAAAGACGTGAGACTGCGCAACAGTGGCCTGGATTAGGGCGTGGAATATGCTTCAATTCAGCTATAATTCTCTGTGGTCCTTCAAGGTCCGACGCTCTCTCTCCTTTTTACCAAAGAGAGTTTTCCTTCCCTATTTATCTTTAACTTCTGAAATGACTTGTCCCTTCGTACATCCGGCTAATACTGCCCTTTTCAAAGGTCTTGGATCTATGTAAGGTGAGTGCATTGTCTGGTTTCGAAGTGTCTAACTTTCCCTCATACCTCTGCGGTCATCCTAGGGGTTCGGCGGTATGAACGGGAGCGCCAGAGAGAGTCCTTTACAGTGCGACGATTCTTCTGCCGTGTAACAGACTGACCAACTCTGTTACACACAAGTATTTTTGTCATCTAGCCCGTTACCTGAGTGAACTCATCCCCTGTCACTAGTCAGCGTCCGGGCAGCTGGATTAGGGCCACTGATCTAGGTAGGGCGATAATAGATGGTACATTTGCTAGTACCACTGCAGCCATTCTAGACCCTAGGGATCTAGTTATCTATATTGGAGTGGCGGTACGTCGAAGTTGTGAGCAGCCACTTTAATACCGAAGTCCGAAGCGTTCCGGAGTTATGGCATGACCAGTTGATAAGCAAAGACGACGAATACTCGACGGTTAACTACATGCTTTAAAATTTAAAGGGGGCGTTAAGCTTGAAGAAGTGGGCGATGCTGTGTTTGCTGGCAACATATTGACCGGAAAACTTCGTAGGCACACGTTTTAGAGCTGTTTGGTAAACTATTGATTAATTAATTAATTAGTTAAATAATCAATGAGATAGCTTGTTCTATTGGGCAAGATACGGTCATTATACTAGGTACGGACACCTCCTTTACCACTTCGGCTTCAGCTTGGTTGCTAAGGAAACTATGACATTAGCTACATCATGGGAGGCCTGGGAGTTACTTTTAGACAATCCATAGATGATGACTCATTGGAACGATAAACGAACCAGCGGACTATCTAGTAACAAGGCTACTACGTTTGCAGATGGATTTACGGCGTGTTAATTAGTGTTTACAGTTGCGAGAGTCGGGGCGACATTCATGGAGTGGGGTTAGGAAAGCCCTCACAGTCCAAACCCGCTCATTGAAATGTAGAACCGTTGCACCAACTTTCGCATTATGCTCAGCAGAAGGCCGTCCAACTCCGTGACTTAATTTCAACCCCCAAGGCCCAAAGGGGAGTAAAAGTAGGATGGTAGGACCGTACGCACATTCATATCATATTAGGTAATTAGGCACTCAATAAGATAATATTATACTTCTGATGTAACACTTTGATCGGCTGTATTATATGCCAGATGTGTACCACCCCGATATTCCACTCTTTCAACTTTAAAGTCGGAGTTCAGACGGCATTCAAAGGGGTAGGTAATCGCGGTGGCTTCACAAGAGCGCTGCCGAAGCCGGAATAGGCTGCTTTTCTTAACCACTTATGATTGGCGAATATATTTATCTACCTTAAGTAAGTACCTTGCACTAGCTTAGATTAACGAAGTAACTACGCTAACGGTCTTGGAGGGCCATTAGTGCCACTTGCGACAAAAATCAAAAACGTAAAACAGAAAACAGAAAATAGGAAAAGGTACGTACTACCC
>MU392195.1:0-59100 GCA_022578495.1 Nemania sp. NC0429 | reverse complement strand
AAATAAAAAAAAAAAAAAAAAAAAAAAAAAAAAAAAAAAAATATTTAATAACCCCCCCCCCCCCCCCCCCCCCCCCCCCATTAAAAAAGAGCCTTGTACGCCGAGTCGTCGGTTGCAAAGTACTGCATATACCACCAAAAAAAAAATCATTTTTAAAAAGTTACACCGTTAAATGCGCATTTAAATAATAAATCGAATAGTACTAGATGCACGATCATAGTGGCAGAATTAGCAGAGTTATTTGAAGTTTTAAGTTGTACTATATAATGTACAGTACGTACCCCACCTGTAAAATATACCTACCGGAGGGGACCCGGTTTTAGGGCACTCTGTCCCCAGAGATGCGGCAGTATGCCTATCCCTCTACTAAAAGGTTGTTCCAACAGCGTACCAGAAGGCCACTCGAGTTTTAGCCTTTTCAGACCGTACGCTGTCAGATTTAAAGCGATATTGCAGTAGATCGCAATGTTGCAGCGATGTTGCCGCAATAACAGGAAAGTCAGTTCGATACTCTGTTTAAAAAATGCAGTTGTAGCCGTAGATAGTATGGCAGTTCCGGCCGAGTGGTGTATTTTAGCCATGCAGTTATAGTACCTGTCTGGTACAATATATGTACCAGGCTGCCAAATTTTTGGACAGTATACCCGGCCAAACATTTGAGTTCTAACCTGCCTTAAAACGGGGTTCCCCCTTATAGGTAGGTATAGAGGGTCTGCAGTGGGGCAAAAGTCCTCTGTAGGCCTTTTCTACTTATTAGGTACGCACGGATATCATCAGGTAAGCAAAAAAAAGCTATCATCAGCTTATCACATCTTTTCTTTCACGCGGTGTTTTAGGTTAGTAACCAGTTATACAATAAATACTTTAATAAAGCGAAAATCCGGTAAATTGATTATATAAATAAATTGCTTTATATAATAAATATTTAATTAATTTGTTGCTTTATACAATAATACTTAATTAAATTTTTGGTTGTGCGAGGTAGTACGTACCTTTTTCTGTTTTCTGTTTTCTGTTTTACGTTTTTGATTTTTGTCGCAAGTGGCACTAATGGCCCACCGTCAACGGTGCTAAGTTAGTTCTATGATGATGTAATATCTCCGGCGCATACGATGTAAAGTTAGAACATGAAACAATTATACCTAAAACTCAGCCACTGATGCACTTTTGATCGAGTACTCGCTTATATCTGACAGCGTTACTAATAGATATGTGTGGATTGGCTAGAGTGAGCAACATCCGCTTTTCCGACTTTATAGTCCTACCTTGTTGGATTCACTATGCAAAGTATAGCTTCATCTATAATGCTTACCCCTATTTTCTAAGAGCGACTGACTCGGACGGATTTATCACACGTAGCAGCTATTTTGCGTTACATACACTAACCCCTATTACATAGAAGAGGTAGTAGTATCCTGGAGCAGGATTTCCACGGAGATCCGGCATCCATGCTACGACGACAAAGCTACCTTATCCAGCTCCAAATCAACGCACCCAGAGGATGGGATTGTCACCCTGGACATGCGACCGGCACTTGCTACAGAATGGCATCCGAATAGCCTACGCAGTTCGAGGTTCCACAGGTGTATGTTGAAATTAATAAATAAATAAATATGTAGTAACATCGTACAGCTATCCAGGTCTTTGATACTTTATCCCCAGGGCCACCATGGTAGTGCTACGCAGTGTCATCCGGTTCACCACTACCAGCCGACCCACGTTATCTCGTACTGTACTTAGCGCCGCCTCTAGCTCTCTGAGATCGTACTGCCTCTCGTTGGAGAGCTGCATCTTGGTCAGGTCCACAAGTCGGGCGGCGTTTTCGACCGCCGTTTCGACTGAGCCAGGCTCGGGGTAGACCCTGGGAATAAGAATGAGGGTCGCCGATGGATTCTTCCCGAGAAGCCCAAAGTGCGCCCACAGCTCGGCTTGGAGCCAGGGATCCAAGGACTGGTCCTCGCTGTGCACCGTCGGGTGAACGAACCGGGGCACCTGGAGAATATACACGGCAGCGTCTTCCACCAGCTGCGGACTGCCCGGAATCCGCACGCTGATGGACTGGTTTTCTACCTGTTCGCCGTCGCCGCGCCTTATCCCCTCTACTTGAGCCGTCTGGACGACGAAGCGGAGAGTCGGGTACGAGGTAGACAAAGCCTCTAAAATCTTGGTGGAAGTGGCATTGACCTATAGAGAATTAATGTCAAACGCGAGTGCGGGAATGCTGTGGACGTACTATAACGACGCGGGCGTTGCTCAGGGCTTGCCAATCTAGCTGGAGCAATAGCTTGACGGCGTCCTCGTCGTCCATCTCGTGGTCGGCCTGGCTGATGCAGCGGATATATGAATCATACCGTCGATACAGCTTCGGTCTTTGCCGACAATCAGCATCGAAACTGCTCGAGCTCTTGCTCGCTAGAGAATAGGCGCTTGATCTCCCGTCATGGTACATGCGCATCTGCTGATACTGCACCGTCGCCGCCGTCATGCAGGAGGCTGCGGGCGCAGCGGTGTTAGCGAGAAATGCGATGGTCTCGACGTGCGCCGTGTCCTTCACAAATGGGGCCGAGAGGGCAGTGTGTGCGATGTGGCCCGGCTGTGGCTCGGCGAGGAAACCCGCTGCGGCCGCTACCCTTACTATTCGACTTAGGACTACTTCGGGCACACCAACCAAGTCGGCTATGTCCGTTGACTGCGCGGTTCCCGTGAGAGGTATGTATCCGAGGACATGGAACTGGACTAGCCACTGTAGGCACGCAAGCAGCTGGTACTGGTTGCAGGCTGGGTCAGCCCTAGTGAATATTGGGAAAGGAGGGGATGAGCTCATCATGAATCGTACCCCTTGAGAAAGGCCCTGGATAAACTCGTCTGGTCCTCGAAGAGAGGTAGCGATCCGGTCGAGAAGGTCGAGCGCCTTCCTCCTTGCCCCTCTAGTATCTGATGCCCGATCTGAACTAGACAAGTCTGACGAGCCCCCATTTTGCATTTGACTGCCGAGGTGGTCAACCGCCTTCAGCAGCTGCTCGCAGTCAGCTCCTTTAGGGTTTGTACGGGGTCAGCTTAACACGAAACAGGATCGAATAGCAACGTTACTTACGTAACTCTTCCCAATTGTCCATCACAGCAAGCCGAGGAATCAGACGTCAGGTATCTACTTGGCAAGCTAATGCGAGCAAAGTACAGGTACAGGTTGTCAAGGGTCATTTTTATATCTAAAGTGCTAGCGAAATGCGGGAAAGATCCAAATACAGCCAGAACGCGAAGTACTTTAACTGATCCTTCGATCGTAAAAGCGGTACCATAATCGGGTTCTCCGCGCCTATTGATAGTAAGTAGTGGGGTGTAGGATGCGACAGGTTGGGAAACATGGCGCGGGATTGCAAGGACCTTCCAGATCAAATACGACTTATCAATTGCCTGCGCAGGTTTCAGTAGGGGCAGCCGGCGAGGTGATAAAGAGTCGTTGGCTTCTTCGTCGGCCCGGCTCTGACGGCTTTGTCCATTCCTTTTCAACACGCCATACGCTTCTCTAGAGTCTAGCGTTGGCCGTAAGTCGGGAGGCGAGACACAGGCCACCTACCAACCAACAACGTGTATACATTGACCCGAAGCAATGATTCGGCTTCCGGCTTCCGGCTGTCCCGAGCGCCGGGCTTGCAGCGAACGGATGGTTTGCGGCGAGTTCTAGGCCTATGAAGTTCTCTCATGAAGTTGGATCGAGCACAATGTCATCGCCGGCGCGATACCATGCATGTCCAACTAACTCCTACCTGCCTGGACTGATATTGTCAGCAGGCTAAGCAGTACCAGTGCTGACGTTTAGGCCGGCTCTTCGAGTCGATAAACCGCTTTCGAATCGGCAGTTCTCTTTGCATGTGATATCTCGAAATAGGTGTGTGGCACTGCCATTAAAATGGCAGCATTTTTTATGTGAAAGCTGCTCTCAGATAGCATGCTAATGTACTACAGTCTGTCTTGCGACGAAGGTTTATTCCGTACTTTCAAAAGAAATCCGGCCAATTGAGAGAGCTCATAGGTTTCCTCGATTTGATAATCTTGCGCCTAAATTGCATAGAAAATGCGTAAGCCAATGCCTAGAAATCGCAAGTTAGTTAAGGTCGTCAAGGTAGGCGTTTTGGTTCCTGACCACTAAGCTCCTTGGCACTGTACTGTGTGAAAAAGGATATAGGAAGTACCAAGCTAGGCGCCTGATTAATGCCCGTATCGCCCTCGGTGCGAATGCTCGGAATGAATCCCATTGTGGGTGGTCACCTCAGCCTTGCATGGCGGAATGTAACATGCGAATTCGGGTGAGCCATACTATAATATTACGACATGCAGGTGTCGTGAACAACCCGTGCCACACCACATGGCTAGCCTGTCCGGTGGCACGGTACGCCTACGCGGGCGCAGGCACACCGATTGTCCGTCCATACAACGCCGCGCTGCACATGTAGGATAGTTAGAATAGCCGTGTAGAATAATTTTCCTTTGCTTCTTTTTCCTCAACCTTGGCAGTGAAGTATTTGTCATAATCGGTCCTTGTTCTATACTTATACTGCCTCTGCATCTGCCATGGCACTAATGGCAGTCGTTCTGGACTTCACTTACAACTTATAACAAGATCACTTACACTACGACCACGCGCCGTTGCATGCTAGCCTGCCTCGCTTACAGGGGTCTGGCCCGCCTCTCTCCTGACCCCTGACCCCTGACCCCTGACACCATTCCACAATCACCCATGGTTGGTTGGCTCTGTCGGCACTAGTGCTTGCGGCACAGCTTGCGGCGCTGCGGATTCTGACACGCCTCGGCAGTCTTGGCCAAAAAGACGTTAGTGTGCCAATAAACTTAACTATAATGTCTTCGTTTCCAACGAAGGAATTAACGACTGTAGTGGAACAAAGGTTATCTCTGGTTGCTTGCCTACACTATAAATTGTTTTGATTCTTAATTAGCAAGGTTAACCCAACCTTCCTATTCGGGAGACATCCCTGGAATACGGCCCGACGATTGGCTGCTGTTGCACGCACGTGGCTACAGGCCACACACCTTGGGAGGCCACACAGCTTAATAGGCCACACGGCTTGATAGGCTGCACACCTTGGTAGGCCAGGCAGGTAGAAAGAGACTCAGACGCTCTCCGCAGGCGAAAGGGCCCCCATCCAGGTGCTCGATGAGGTCAGCGCACCATACCGGCGTAGGAGAATAAACCACATTAGCGTATGAAGTAGGAGGACAAGCCATCTCTGCTTCGTTGGATGGCTATTGGCTATGCCATGTTGGCGCAAGCAAGGTAAGCTATGTTGCCATGGGAAAAAACCTAAATCAGCTAATTTGGCGTAGAAAGATAGAGCTACGTGTTGGCGTAGGCGTGAGGCGTAGAGAGATAAGCTACTTGGCGTAGGAGCATAAAGCTACTATGTTGGCGTAGGAGCATAAAGCTATGTTGGCGTACGAAGTAGGCGCATAAAATTCCTACATTCGTCGAGGAGAGTCGTAGCGTAGGCCACAGCTACACTAAATACTACTACCACTGAATACGCCGGTTACATCGGATTGGGTAAATTATAGCGAATTAACTGAGCTACGGCTAGAAAAATAAACTATTACCTCTAAATCAATACATAAGTTTTTAACCGGCACTCGAGCCTTACAAGCTTTTTCCAAGAGTTAAGCACTCACCTGCCAAGACCCAACGCAGCCCAAAAAGAGCCCCAAACACAGACCATATGCCCAATACAGTCCGGATAATTCTTGTGCAGATCGCAAAGCTGAAAACTGAAAACATGATGCCGGAGTACGGGACAATCATTTTCGAGTCTGTTCCACCCCACCCCAAACGAGGGCGCGGGATACCACGAAAGCTGCGAGATAGCTGCCATGCCTGCGCATCCACCAAAGTCAAATGCCCCAAGGAGAAGCCCAGATGCTCCCGGTGTACCAAGCGCGGCATCGCCTGCAAGTACTACCCGACCAGGAGAGGAAATCGCAAGCCCGAGGTAACAAATAGCCCCTCTCCCGGCAGGGAAGACGACGCTGAGGGAGAAGGGCCTCTTCGCCGTGTGCCGTCACCGCCTGCACAGCTTCCCGACTCGGGTGCTGCCAGGAGTAGCATCACGGTATTACCGACGAAGAGGCCGTCACCGCCGCCGGCAGCCAGCTGGTTTGCCCCCTCAGAACCTACACATAGCCTTCCAGCATCTACATCAGCCAACAGCCCCAGGAGACCGAGCTCAGCGTCGCTTGGACCGGATGCTACCCAGCCAGGGGCACCAGCATCCTCGACACCCCCTCCAGATATACACAATGGGCATCATCACCGAGAGCAGTTCTCTCCAACGCACCTCATGCAAGACCTAACCATGAGTGCCTCCCAGCCAGAGCCCGATATGGCCTTCCTTATGAACTTCGACCTGGAACCCGCAGTGCTGGACGCCAGTGACATGGGTCACCTGGACTTCCTGGGTACGGACCTCGAGGATTGGACCATCGGAAATGGCGACGCCCCATCAGAATCCGCCCTGCGGATGTTGAGGCACGCCTCCAAAGACGAATTATTTGTCGACCCGGCACTGACCCGGGCCCAAGGTTCGCGCATCGACGGCAGCTCGCTCTCGTTCCCGACGGGGACGGGGCCTGCGGCCACACAGGCCGCTGGGGTGAGCCAGACGGCGCGTCCACCCCCGAGCTCCTGCTCGTGCATGGCCCAGATGCTCACGCTGATGGGCAAGTTTTTCCAAGACTCCAGCCACCAGCAGCTCCCCGTCGAGCAGGTCGTCTCCCACAACGACTCCATCGTCGAGACCATCACGGCGACGCTGAACTGCATCTGCTCGGACGACTGCTATCTCCTGGTCATCACCTCCCTACTGGTGCTCAAGGTCCTGGACCGCTACGCCGTAGCCACCACCCTGCAGCAACAGCAGCGGCAGCAGGGGTCGACGGCGGCCAGGCGGGATTGTCTGTTCAGCAATTCTGCCCCGGAGGAGCCGTCAAATTCATCCCTGCAGGCGGGGACGACGGCGTCGAGCACGCCATCCCTGACCCCCTCCCTGACCTCTTCCCTCTCCTCGCCGGCGACGCGGGGCGGCGGGCGAGAGAACCACCGCGCAAGCGTCGACGGCTGCGCGATGGAAGGGGAAGAGTCCGACAGGATGGCCGGCCAGCTGGTGCTGAGCAAACTACACAAGGTGCAGCGCCTCGTAAGCCAGCTGTCGCAGAAGCTGAGCGACCAGCAGGCCGAGCTGGGAGGGCCGCTGGCCTCCAACAGCCCCCTGGACATGATGGTGCGGTCTGTCTTCGCCGCCGGCTCGGCGAGAGATGAGGGCGCCATGTCTAACACGCCGTTGTCGTCTACGCTGCTTCACCAGTTCTTGTCGGATATCCGGGCAAGGCTCAAGGGCTTGGCGTCGACGATAGTGGATGGCTTGCAGAGAGAATGAGGGGATAATCATTAGATGACGACATGAATAAACGAAATTTTTCGATGCTAAGAGCTGATTTTGTACGCTGATGCTCTGGGCGACTCTATTAATAGGCTATGAAGTTTCTCGCCCTTCTTCCCAAGGCCTAGATATGTAGAACCTCATAATCTCTTTTTGAGGCCACGCAAGAAAATCAAATGCGTTAATGTCGATGAGAAGTATCTGGCAACATTACGACCAGCGCCTTATGCAGATAAGGAAATCCAAGTACAGCTTTTCAAAGATAATGACACAAGAGCTTTTGACACCTGTATAAAGATTGGGTCAAAATCATGATGATAGATTGGCGTGATACCATAACCTAGAATAAGATTCTGAAATACAAAACTCCGCTCTCCGCCTTGTCAAGAGGCACAGGATATCGTGTTACTTCGAGCGCTTCTGAATCTTGTTCAAGAATGCCACAAACACGTCCTTCTTGAGCCCGTTCCCCTCCTCTACGTCCGCAATCAATTCCTTTATCTCTGCTACGGCCGTCTCCTCGAACGTCTGATAGAAACCGTCTAGCTGCAACTCATCGTACAGCTCCTTGATCCTCTTCTCGCAGTCTGCATCCTTCTTCCCGTAGTTGTTCTGCAAAACACCAAGTTGTTCTTCGTTGCATAGTCGCAGGGCTTGGACAACAAGCCACGAGCACTTGCCGTCTTGGATGTCGGTGCCGATTTTGCCGAGAACCTCCGGGTCCGCGAAGTTGTCAAGGTAGTCGTCCTGAATCTGAAAGTAGGCACCCATGGGAAGAAGGATGCTTCGCGCCTGGGTCAGGTTGCTGGGGGATGACCGGCCGGTGTAAAGCATGGCCAGCGCGACGGGCAGGTAGAAGGAGTAGTATGAAGTCTTGTAGGTGACAATGCCGAGGTAGGTATCGATGTCGAAGGAATTCAGGTCGCGCGTGGCGACGATCATGTCGTATGTCTGCCCAAGCTCCACCTGGTAGGCGACCTCGTGGAAGATCTCGAGCATGTCGACGTAGGCGGCGTGGCTGCGGAAGTGCATCTTAAGCAGGATATATATGGCGCTCTCGAGCATGGTCGCGTCGTTAACGGCGATCATGCCGACCTCGGGCACGAGGTACCAGCAAGGCTGGCCGCGGCGCGTTGTCGAGGCGTCCATGACGTCGTCCAGGACCAGGAACATGGCCTGCAGAAGCTCCGTCATCCACCCCAGAGCGGCAGCGTGGAAGTACTCATCCTCGTTCAGATCCCGGCCGAGGAGGATGCGCGTCGTGTCGATCACGGAAAGCCCGCGGTTGTATTTCCCGCCGATGGTATTGTGATTTAGGGACTATTACAATGGTTAAGTAAATTCTCTCGGTCGGGGAAGCTCTGGAAACACCGGTGCTAGCGATAGAAGAAATGTGAAACCAATGGCAGAGTTGAAGCCCTGAAGGTTAGTTACCTTTTCAAACCAATTCCACACCTGATCCGACAGCTTATCCTGAGCAACACAATGCTGCCTTAGGTCGTCGACGAGACGCTTGAAGACACCCTCGAACTTTTCAACTGCGGAGAGCATTTCGAAGCGCGAAGAATGGATCGGCAGGGTTAAGAGTGAGATAGCAGCGAGCAGTAAGCTGTTGGCTTTCTTCTCCTCCTCAGAGGAAGGGGAACGTTTTTTATATATATTAAGTACATATATTTGTCACGGCAGTAGGTATGTATAGTGAATACAGCCGCTTGGATTCCCGACCTAAAAATGTCCTATATTTTGGTGGTGTAGCGGTATAACGCTGTATCCTGTTCCTTCACCACATCTTGCTCAATAAGTTGGCACACCGTAACCGGTATTCAGTATCCATCTCGCGGGAGATCAAGAGCTTCACTTAAGCTTTAGACTCACTGCCGACAAAGCTGTAATTCATACGAATCTATGCACTACTTTTCTTAATATGCTCATATAGCATTGTGCTCAGCCAGCATAAGTCACTAAATGTCGGAAAAATCTGCTGAAATTGTTTACCGAGACGTGACGTCGGTCTTCTTTTAAAAGGCGACAGTTACCCGATTGGGATAATTTCCGAAAACGCTTTCAGGGGCTCTAACACAACGTTTTTCATTGGAGGAAAAGACGAAGACACTTTGCGTGTTCTAAAATTGGATTCCTTGCTCATTAAGATAGTCTATACTGTTTTAGTCTATAGCCCCCTTTATAGTATATACAATTAAACCCGCTAGCTCTGAATATAGGCAAACACGATTTATTGATGCGACGCGTCTTTCCTCGACGCCACATCTAGGTCAACTCCATCTCTTCAACATTGGGTGCTCCGAGCTGGTGGTTGATGCTAGAGCGCCTACTAATGCGGATAGATGCCGGGTTAGGCCTGTCCTCATCTGGACTTGGACTCTCGGGTTTCTTCCGCACATCCCTCCATCCCATGTTCATACCGGTGATGAAGGCGCCCACAGCAGCCCCTGCGGCCAAATACCAGACGTTGTCAATGGTAGAGGCGTACGCAATGAGCACGCCGCCTAGTTCTTCAGCTGTGACAACGCGTCTAAAAGCCGTTGCCCCGGCCGCCTTTATTGCTGTGGCATCAGCAGTCGGAGCATGCTTCGCTATGTTTTGGTTAAAAGTCTGGCTGAACACTGTTTGGGCAAATGTTAAGAAAGAGGCCCCGCCAAGGTTTTGGCAAAATAATACGATGGACATGACTGTGGGGATTTGAGGAAGCGGTATCAAGCTCTGAACCGCGATGAAAGGCTACATTTGGGTGTGTCAGTCTAAAGGTAATACCTCCCGGGATATATCAATTGTCAAACTCACGATCGTGGTTGCGCAGCCCATTCCGAAACCGACGAGGACCTGAAATCCAACACGTCGAGCTACTGAGAATGTGGGGGTGAGTGTAGATAAAAGACCCAACCCCGCGGCGCTTGTAGCCGTCCCTACAAGAATTGATGGCAAATAGTAACCGAAACGTTGAACTGTGGCTCTCGTCATTAGAATTCGGCCAGATGCATCATATGTCAGCCGAGACTGGCCACGCACCTAGTAGGCCCGATGCAAATACCGACACGCTTTGCACCAAGATATTGGGTAATAGTAACACTCCGCTCATGAAAGGCGACGAGTTCTCGACGGCCTGGAAGTAAACGGGAAGCCAGTACGAGACGCAGTTTGAAACCCCGATGTTGAAGAACATGGTGGCGCAACTGCTCCATACAATGCGTTGCCTTATGACAGAGAGAGGAACCATGGCAGTGTCTCTCTGCCGAGTCTCCCAGAAGAAGAACACGGCAAAGGTAGCAACGGTACCGACGAGAAGCCCGATTATGGTGGCGCTTTGCCACGGGAAGTCGTTCCCTCCCCACTGTAGAGCCAGGAAAAGCATGATGGCCGCCGGCGCGAAGAGGGCAAAGCCAACCAAGTCCATAGTTTTGACGAAATTTCTAAGCACATCTTTGACGGGTGGCTTCTCAGTCCCATCCGGAATACGGATGAAGATCAGAAATGCGGCAATGACCCCGCCTATCGGCAGATTGACATAAAAAGACCTGTCTTTGTCATCAGCTCATCACTCTCTCGCTACACTTCAGGGGCGAACCTTACCAGCGCCAACTGATGTACTCGGTAAAAGCGCCCCCGATCAAGGGACCAGACGCTATCCCTAGCTGACCGACTGCCAAGCCGACGAGGTCAGACGTCTCACGGTCCGAAGAGGGTTCTTATTGGCGCGACACTTACTTGCAATCATGATACCCAACATTGCTGCCTCCAAGGATTCTGCATCAGAAAGAGAAGTGAGCGGACAGGGTAGGGGGATTTCCTTACCGGTTTGTCTTTCCTTGGGCAAGCATGCCGTGACGATGGTCAAGCCACCAGTCAGCAGCCCGGCAGAACCTAACCCAGCGATGGCTCGTCCCACGATGAGAAACTGGGACGACGGCGCGACTCCACAAAATAAAGAGCCGACTTCGAAGACGAAGAAAAAGGTGAAGAATGCCCACTAACGCAGGTAAATGCCGGTCCACGAAATGCTCCGGGGCCGTGCCAGACGTACCTTGGCCTTGAAGTTGGTATATATCCTGCCCGTCATAGGCTGCAGTGAGGCGCTGGCGGTTCGTAGTCAGCGTCGCTCTCGAGCGCGTCGTTTCGCTTCGGTTGAGGTAGCAAGTAGCACGGAGGAAATAACCAACCTGGCTAATTGATATGCACTTCCGTACCAGCCCACGTCGTTGAGTGAATGAAAATCGTTCGTGATGCTTGGAATAGCCTGCAGAAACGGTTAGCAAGGATGTAAATTGAAGAAGAGGACTCTCGGGCTTGTACCGTTGACACTATAGACAGATCCAGCATGACGACGAACTGGACGAAGATCATAGAGACTAGAATCAGCACCAATTTTATCCCGCGAACACGCTGCTCTTCCTTGGGAATTTCCGCCGTCAACGCCATGTCGCTGGCATAATGTCTAACCGTGCCTTGGGCCGCCATTGTCGTCGCTACGTCCGGGGTTGCCTCATTTTGCGGTGTTTTCGATGGGCCCTGGGCGAGAACAGATGATCCAAGAGGCGTTTCTCCAATATCATCCATATTCTCGACCGATTGACTGGTTTGCATTTCTCGCATTGACGTCGACACGGGTCTGCGTCGATCGGGAACAATTAACTAATGATCGATAATCTACTCCAGGGTAGATTAGTGAAGGAATGCTGCGAACGGGGATTGTGGCTCAAAGCGAAGGTTCCCCGAAGCTGATTTCGGACTTTGCATTATCACTTTGTCCGAAAATCCCCGCTTCCTGCGAAAGATATATACAGCCACGGGACCTTTGGAACAGCCAGTTGGAATGATCAATCGGCAAATTAATATTCAGTGTCTATTTGTAGAACAAGATGGGTTTTCTCTATAGTCAATTCTTCGCGCGGTTGCCCTATCCCACGCATTCTTACCATGGCAAGACTGTAGTCATCACCGGCAGCAATACCGGGCTAGGCTTAGAGGCTGCGCGTCATTATGTTCGTCTGGGTGCAAGCCGGCTGATCATAGCTGTGCGAAATTTGGATTATGGGCACGAAGCTAAGCATGACATTGAAGCGACTACGAAGTGCGCGCGAGATGTCATCCAGGTCTGGCAGCTCGATATGAGCAGCTATGCCAGCGTTCAGAAGTTCGCCGCTCGGTTGAACAAGGAGCTGGATCGTGTCGATATTTTCCATGCTAACGCCGGCTGCGCCAAGGCCAAGTATACCACCACCGAAGACAACGAGACGCAAATCACCGTCAATGTCGTTGCCACCTTTCTCCTCACCTTCCTCGTCCTGCCCAAGCTGAAAGAGACGGCCCTCAAACACAAGATACGACCCACGCTATCCATCACATCTTCGAACGCGTACCAACACACGACTTTTCCCCAGAGGACGGCGCCCGAAGGACAGCTCTTCGCCACCATCAACGACAAGGAGACGGCAGAGAAGCATTGGGCCGAACAATACCCCCTCTCCAAGCTGCTTGAGATCTTCATCGTCCGCAGCTTCGCCGAACATTACCCTGCCGGGACCTTCCCCGTCAATGTAAACTGCGTCAGTCCCGGCCTGTGCCACTCGGGACTGGCCCGAGAACTCTCCAGCATCGGATTCACACTTTTCAAACTGGTGATCGCGCGATCGACGGAGGTCGGCAGCCGCACACTGGTGCACGCCGGGACCTCGGGTATAGAGTCGCACGGCAAGTACTTGGAGGACGCCGCCGTCGAGGAGCCCACCAGCTTGGTCACCGACAACAAGGACGCACAGGATCGGCTGTGGGCAGAGCTGGTGGTCAAGCTCAAGGGTATCAAGTCAGACGTGATGGAATTTTAGAATGAAGATGTATTTTAGGCGACGAGGACGGGCAGGATCGACCCTGGACGGAGTTGAAGGGTATCGAGTCAGGTGTGACGGAATCTTTAAGCGAAAATGTACAAGCTATTAAATATCGTAGCCCAATTAACGTTAATTTTTCGAAGTCAACCACCTACTCGTGCCAATCTACTTGGTCGGACCTATGCATCGTGAACTCCCCACCCAGCTTGGTATCCTCCGACGCATTTCTCATTTTTCGCATGAAATTTGAATAAAAAATATTATTACAAGTGTCGCCCGAGTCTCACGCCAACGACATTCCGCTCCGTATCTTTCGGGATTATTGAACTCGACTCCAGTGAAAGGGGCAACTGTCAACACAACATGCTGTCACCTAAATGCAATAACTACAAGTGGTTCGGAATTTTATACAAGAAATTTATGAAGGCGATCTACTTTGACATATACTTCAGCACCGCTTGGCGTATTTCCGACCTGACCACCTTGTGCGTCTGGTTAACCGGGAAGTCAACAAACCCAAGCTGTTTCAGCGATGCAAGCCCAGCCAAAGCGTAGTCCTTGCCCAAGGCTGTGCAGACATGCTCTTTGATCTGCGTTTCCGTCTTGCCGGCGGGGAATGAGCTGATCACGGCAAAGGGCTCGGCCTCAAGGACGTGGTGCGGGATGGAGACGACAACGGCCTGCACGCCGGTGTAAGCCTCGATGGAACTCTCGATCACGGCCGGCATCACGATCGTGCCCGCGCGATGAATCATGTTCGAGCGCCGTCCCAGGATGTACACCAGCCCGTCCGCGTTCGCGGTGGCGATATCGCCCGTGATAAACCAGTTCCGGCCCGCGGCGTCCTGGTAGAAGGACTCAGGCGACCTCAAGGCCATGTAGCCGCCGATGAGGCTCGGCGCGGACACGTGCAGCTCTCCCAGCTGGCCCCTCTCGGCGGCGCGGTTCTTCTTGAAGTTCCAGATCCTGACCTTCGCCCCGGGCGCAACCTTGCCGACCGGAGCAATTTCGCCGAAGAACGGAATCTCCTGCGGCGGCACGCGAGAGAAGGGCCAGATAAAGGAGCCCGGTCCCTCCGTCATGCCGTGATTGATGCATACGCGCGCGTGCGGGAACAGGGCCGCGCACTTAATCAGCACGTCCCTGGTCACCGCGTCGCCACCGATCTGCACGGTGTGAACCGAAGACAGCCCCATAGGGACGAGGGGCCGCTCGGCGAGCTCTGCAGCCATCTCGTGGACCATGGGCGGCGTCAGGACGAGGAATGTAGCGCCACGCGTCCGAATCGCCTCGGCCGCCTTCGCAACGTTGAAGTTCTGCCCCGTCATGATGATGGCGCCGCCGGCCTTCCACGTCTGCAGCGTCTGCGCGGGCGCGATACCCCGGGAGTTGTGCGCCTGCTGCAGCGCCATTACGCCTGACTCGGCCGACACCAGCCAGCTCTGCGACTGCAGCGCGTGCGACATGCCCGACACGCGCATCGGGCAGCCCTTGGGTCGGCCCGACGTACCCGATGTGAACATGATGGAGTGGATGCGGCGCGGGTCGTCACGACGTGCGGCAGCTACCATAGCGTCGGTGTCGGCGGCTGAGCTGAGCGTCGCGTGCTTGGCTATGCTGGCGAACGTCTTCCAGCCGGCGCCGCTGCCGCTACGCGGAGCATCCGAGAGGCAGGCTCGGATGGGCTGGGGTAGACCCAGCTCCGAAATACATACGTCGATCGATCTGCCGCTGGCCGCGTCCGGAGCCACGACAATCTGCGGCTTCAGCTCTCTGAGGGTGTGCTTGAGGTTCGTGAAGCCCGAGATGTCGAGGCAGCACGGGTCGAGACTGACGTAGGTGACGCGCAGGAGAGCACAGGCCCATAGAAGGATGGCGTACTCGGCACCATTGGGGATCAGCATCAGCAAGGTAGTGTTGGGCTGGGCACCCATGCTCCTAAGTCCGAGTGCGACATGGAGAGCGGCTTGGTGGAGTTGAAGATATGAGAGGCTCAGACAACGAGTCTCGCCGCCGAGTGCTGTTGATTCGGCAACCGCGTCTCTCATCTCTCCTTGGCGGACGTCGCCCTGCTGGCGCAGTTTTTGCCACAGCTCATTTTGGGCTTGATACTGGAGTTGTTGGTATTGGGGCTTTATCTGGTGTGTCTCCTCAGTTGAGAGAAAGAGTTTCTGGAGGTGATCGGTGCTCTGAAATGTAACGATAACAGCTGGCGCGTGTGGGTTCTTTTTAAAGCCTTGCTCGATGTGTTCGAATATTGATAGGTGCTCCCACGGGTCTCCAGCGATGTCAGATTCCTGTTCGGCACGTTGATCGCCTTCCAGGCGCTTTTTGCTCAAGCCAACGAAGTATGACGCGACTCGTAGCGAAACGAAGATAGCTAAGATGATATAGTACCACATGACTGCCAGCTTATGAGAAGTAAGGGGGAAATAACAAAATCGTGACAAATGAAAAACGAGAAACGAAAGTCCACGAGGTGAAACGTGTTCGCTCTTTCGACTATAGAGAGGCGTGTACGTGGGAAATTCTAAATATCGCCAAGGAAAAAGGAGCTACTCTGGGTTGACATTGTAGAGCGATTGAGGAAAGGGGCATTTCAAGAGACCGAAACCATCGGAAAACTCGAAAATGCCGACAGCGAGGCGGATCGAGTAATTCATGTCCAAATATATAATTAGAAAGAGACGAGTTAGGTTTGATTAAGGTCTTAATAATGCGTGTCGGACATGTGTAGTAGTACACGGTCGGGCATCTGGCCCAAACAGGCTATTCCCGTCCTAACCACATTGTCGGGACATCAGATACAGAACTCTTAACAGTTCGTCAATTATATCAATACCCCTCCAAAATAGTAAATAAATCATATGATTAAATAGCAATTGATTGTACTTTATCATTCCTACATCGCATTCCACGTGCTACATCGGGACGCATGTTGCATTATTAGACTGGCCACTTCTGTTTCTTCAAAACACCCTGCACCCGGCTTACCCTCATCCCCCTGTACAACAACAAGTTCCAACAAGCTTCCAGTAGCAACAAACTGCGAAAAACAACTTTAGCCATGCCTAGCTACGCCGTTTTGGGCAGCACAGGAAACTGTGGCAGTGCCCTGATCCGCAACCTCCTCAAGTCGCCAAAGAACAAGGTCAAAGCTTTCTGTCGAAACGAAGCCAAGCTGCGCCGAGTCGTCCCCGAGACCGTGAACAACAAGCAAGTCGAGGTGTTCGCCGGGAGCATCTACGACGTCGAGCTGGTGACTGAGCTGGTGCGCGGCACGCGAGCCGTGTTCCTGCTCATCACGACCAACGACAACGTGCCGGGGTGCCGTGTCAGCGTCGACAGCAGCGCCAGCGTGGTCGCGGCCCTGCAGAAGATCAAGGACGAGTCCGAGCCGGGCGTCAAGCTGCCCAAGCTGGTGCTCCTAAGCTCGGCCACCATCGACGACCACCTGGCGCGCAACATGCCCGGCTGGTTTCGCCCCATCATGCTGACGGCCGCGTCGCACGTCTACCACGACCTCGAGCTTGCCGAGCAGTTCTTGCGCTCCCAGTCGGACTGGGTCTCGACCATCTTCATCAAGCCCGCCGGGCTGTCTGTTGACATCCAGAGGGGACACCGGTTGACCCTCGACGAGGAAGAGAGCTTCATCAGCTACGCCGACTTGTCGGCGGGCATGCTCGAGGCGGCCGAGGACCAGGAGGATCGCTACGATGGGAGAAATGTTGGTGTCGTAAATAAGACTCGCGGCGTGGGAGCCAAGTTCCCTTCCGGTACGCCCATGTGCATCCTAATGGGTCTTATCAGGCATTTTGCTCCCTGGCTACACCCTTACTTACCAACTACCGGGCCTGTTTGATCGCTAAATGGGAGAGTTTGGGCGTCTTGGTGTGTGCGTATGGGTAATGATGGAATGGGGGATAGAGTGGTCTTTAGAGATTTCGACACGCCTATTGATATGTTTTGTTATTATATTTTATTTCAGATATCTTTTGATCCCCTTATGGTCTTCTGATCACCCTGATTACTTCAATATCCTGCAGTTATCAAGAATGCTAGTACCAATGCTTCTGCCGGGGTAAGGTAACCCCCCCCCTCACGGGCCACCGCCTCACGGGCCACCCTGCGGTCTGCCTTAAACGCGCTTTTCGCATACTTAATCTTTTTCGCATTTTTATACCCTACACTTTTAATTTTTACGATCTACCTACTTTTTTATACTTAATTAAATCTTTTTTTTTCGCTTTTTTTAACAATGCCGGCTATAGTGTAAAAGTCGCGCGCGGTAGCCGCAATTTGCGACATAAAGCTTAGAATATTAATACGTAGTGCAGCCAAGCAATAGCAAATTTTGCGATTATATTTACAGCGCCAAATTAATAAAATATTTACTAAAAAAAAAATAAATAAAAACTTTTAAGTTTTATTACTTTATTTAAAAGTCGAATTATATTATTAAATAATTAGCTAAGCCTGTTTAAGCTATTTATTAAGCTTAATAAAATTTTAAGCTATAGCCTAGCGCATAATTACTGCTTTTACTTTAAAAAAACAGTTCGGCAAAATTTAATATTACTACTTTTTAAACTATAATTTCTTTGTATAAACTGCTAAAGCTACTATAATTAATTATATAAAAGTTAATAAAACAATAATAATAAATATTTATTTTTTTTTTAATTAATTAAACGTTTTTAAAGTTATTAATATTTTTTTAAAGCGCTTTTTTAATTATAATAAATTTAGCTTTAGCTAAGGCATTAGCAATAATTATTACATACTTATTAAAAAAAATAAAGGCAAAGCTTTAAAAAAAAACGTTAATTAAAGCGAATAAATTATTATAATAAAGACTATTTTGGCCATTAATAAAGTGCTTTTGCCGCTTTTAATTTTTAAAAGTTATAATATATAAATTTAATAATTTTTGCAATAAAATTTAAGTTTATAAAACAATTAGAAGTTTTATACGAGTTTTATAAGGTAGACTAATAATTTTATAGCGTTAAAATAGATCCGGGCCGTGTTTATTTTATAAATTTAGGCCTATTATAGCAATTAATAAATTATATTAGTTTTTAATAGCTATAATTTATATACCAATAACGAGTTTTTATAGCTTTATATATTAAATAAAATATAACTAATATTTTATAAGCTATACTATAGTTATATAATATAGCCGTTAAACGTTAAAATTTTTGCTTTATTAAAAAAAAAGCTAAAAATACATTTAAAAGCTATAGCCAGTACTTTATTAAAAGTTAAACCTATAAAATTAAATATATTAAAGTGCTATCAGCAGGCTAAAATTAATATAATAAATATTAAAATAATTAAAAAAGCTTGGCAAACTTTAAAGATTTATTTACACAATCGTTTAAAAGCTTTTTTATTAAAATATGTAATTTTAAAAAAAAAAAGTGTATTAAAAGCTTCAGCAAAGGCACTAGCTATAAAAAATCGGCCAAATATACCAAATTTTTTAAACCTATTAATAAAACCTATTAATACGCTATACGGTAGCTAAAACCTTTAATTTCTAAGTTAACAAATAAATATAAAAAAGCTAAAATTTTTTAATCATTTATAATAGCTTTTAATTTAAAAAGCTTTAAAAGCGCTTAATATATAAGCAGCTAAAATAGCTAAATTATAAACTTTTATTAATTTACTTTTAATAAAATTAAATAAAACTACTAAACAGGTATAAAAAGCAGTTAAGCTAGCGCCCGGCGAGACCTTCATAAAAATAAATAACGTTTAAAAAGTCTAGCAAAAGTTAAAAAATAGGTTAATTTATTATAACAAACAAATTAACTGCGACAGGCCTGATCGGCCAAATAGTACGCTTTTAGAAAATAAAACGGAAATAAAAGACTATATTATAATTAATTCTATAAAAAAAAGTAGGTAGATCGCATATTTAGTTATAATTTAAGCTTTAATTAAAGGTCTGTTAATTAGGTGTAAAGTGGCCCGTGAGGGGATGGCCCGTGAGGGGGGGGGTTACCTTATACTAAAGTATTACTAGAGATCATACTGTGTGCAGTACTCGAATGCCCCGTTCGGAAGCGCGATGACCACATCTCCCGAGATCTATAAGCTCAACCGGGAAATTCTTGGGCTCTCCTCAAGCGCACCTTCATATCGCGATCTGGGGGCATAGCTATGACACCCGCGTAGTACTGGTCATCATGGGCCTCTCTATCTGACTTCGTACCATCCATCTTCGTCCACTCGACGAACTCGATGTCAAACTTAGTTATGAAGAGGGCAACTGCTATCAAAATCTCTTGCTTGGCGAAATGGCGGCCTGGGCACATCACATACCCACCCCCTGTACACCAAAGTTAGTCATTCCATATTCGTCACCGACAGCTGTATAGAGCACGAACCGTAGGGGTAAAATGACGTTGGCCGACCTCTCATGGAAAATTGCCGTCTCCCGACTTCTCCATCTGTGTCAACATACTTGATGTGTCGCTCAGCCCAGAATTCTGACGCAGGGTGCTCCTCAGCCCCCCACACAGACTCCTCGAAATGTGCGATATGAGAACTGGATTGAACCAGGGACCCTGGAGGTATTTTATAGCCGTCTATCTCTACGGGACGCAATGCCTCGCGACTGATGGTGAAAGATACATGTAGTCTAAGTATCTCTGTATATATCGACTGCAAGAGAGGCTGTGATGTGAGTTTTGTTGGGTTCAAGACACGTCTACCTTTATCGGCATCGAACTCGAATGCTTCCAATGCCTCAACTCTGGCATCATGCATAAGAGATTGATCCTTGATGAGTTCTATGAGTATCCATGTAGTGATGGGAACTGTGTTGCCGTGAAGGCTTGGTAAGAGGTCAGTACTGATAGACAGAGAACTTATCGACGGGAAGCTTCTTACCCAAACAGGGTGCCGAGGACGTGACCGGCCAAAGCCTTATCCGAGAAGCCTGAATTGCGAAGCCACTTTGCGGTCTCTCTCGACAGGCGAGAGCCCCAATGGGGATCCCAATCTGCGTCAGAATCACTTGGATCTAAATTCTTCCAAGCGGAATCGACGTATCTCCTGGTCATGCGATGTAGTCGAGCACGAGCTAAGTAAGGGGCAGGGTCCATCCATTTTGGGAGACCCCAAACCAGCTTTCCGCCGAAAGGATCAAAGCTCCAGTAGCATTCACTAAAGCCTGGGTTGAGCTCCAACATTCGTGAGCCGAAAAAAGAAAGGGTCGCGCTTTCTGTCATCGTGAGCTTCAAGGTTGAGAATAAGCTAACTGTCTCACGCTCTTGCAAGTCCAGATTCGTCTTCTCATCAAAAAACCGGTAAAATCCGTCAGCCAGTGCTTGAAAATGCTTCTGTTGGGTGAGAAACTCCACATAGAGGCGCTGATGGCCTAGCCAGTATCGCTGGCTTTTGGGAACATGTTCACTTCCTGGCGCTGGTGTTTCGAGACGGCCAGATTTATCATTGACGAATTTCTGAATCTCGCTTTTCGTCATTTCCCAGTGGCGATCCATTAGTTGAATCTGTAGCCAGTCACCCCCAAGGGAATGTGGTGATCCCAACATTGTTTGGACATTTTTGGTGCCAGTCACGATATAACCTCTCGTAGGCCCAATGAAAAACTTGATGATGTCGCTTCTATTTTTCTCAAGGGCTTCTCTACAAATTGAGTGTGCAGGTTAGCTGGATGCTGCAAAGGGTTAAAGCCTTGGTAATATCCTAGGAGTGCGACCTACTTCACACGTTCCATGAAACCCGATACATTAGTTAGGTATTGGTACCCGTTCGAGATGAATGGAATCGTCTCTGGGAGGCTCGGGGGTTCTTTCTCGTCTGAAGCCCTTAGATAGAGTGCAATGACTAATGCAGTGACCAGCACAGGGAGGCATATAATCGAAATGCCAAGGCTCTCGCCATTGAGACCGTAATTTCTAACCATTGTATCTAGACTCTTGGGGCCCTCCTCTCTTTCTTTGGTCGTCCTTGTAGCCTCCTGTGCGATGACAGTGTCATAGAAATACCACGCTTCACTATCATGGAGGTTGCGACTTGGACTAATAGCGAGTCTCGCATTTCAGCAACCGATCACACTTGGAACTCCCAGTTGGCTTGATTCCCCACCACCCCCTCGGCCGACGCCTTTTGCCCGCATCATGCGCGAGCGTCGCCAACAATAAATTGGCATGACTAACAGGACTGGACTTCCTGATAGGCACACCCCATGTCTATTATTATTGAATGTACACTTTCCACGTGCAGTGAGCCGTGGATCCTGCATGGTATGTAGGTGCATGCATGCATGTATCAAATACGTAGTATTGATTGCAACGTCGGGCTCAGCTTACCTTACCTATGGAAGCTACATGAATACGACCACGCTAGCTAAGGCAAACGTATGCCTAGCTGCAATATTCGCATCCAATTACTCCCAATAGGAGCCGCCGGGGAATGCGCCGAAAGGAACAGCCACAATGTGATAAGTGGTGAGATTCAGTTATGCAAGTTTGGGTATCGTGACTAATCTAACTGATCTGGATGACACTAAGATGGGGGCTAGGGAATTATTGTGGTGGTCGTGATTGTTCTAGGCGCCCATATTTTGATTGCCACCATTTCAGCGCGACGTTTAATTACATGTTAGTGTGATTCAATGACTTCCGCCAGCGGAGTCATGCATGACCCGTAGTCAAGCTCTGAAACTCCTCCTGGGAGTCAGTCATCTTCTGGTATCTGTTGGAGGCTGCGGACCGCTCTCCCGTAGGGGTGTTTTGAGCTCCTTGTCTTTCCCTCAACTCAAACGTGTCTGTATTTGACCTGCCAGTCGCACGACGTGACAGCTCCTTCGCGGCAGATACGAACAGTTGATGAAGAGCCGGCAACGACGCACCAATCAGCCCAAGGGTCGGCTCGACCTGAGAGGGAATCCAGATTGTCACGCCGTGACTATCAAATTGGACGGGAATGTAACGAGAGACGACATAGTTAAACCCTGCTGAAGTGTTAACATGGATGGGGAAAGGGATTGGGAGAAACATACAATCAGGATTAGAAGTCATCGTCCGAGGCTCTTGTGCCACGAAGATAGCAAGTTTATAAGCTGTTGCTACACTCGCGCTGCACTTGATGTTTTAGTATCGATCGCTCCAACACGATAAATGAAACCCCTCAGGGACGACGAAGACATACCCTGCACCCAGCGCGAATATCGCACTCAGACCAAGCTTCCGTTTTCCTGGGAGTTGGAGTTTGGAAATAGGGTGAAGAGGAAATAACAGTAGACTGATATCAAAAGCAAGGCTGGCGCCGTAGAGTGCTACAGTATTATTGTTGTAATATCGGTAATCGCAGTGCTCGGCTTGCCCATAGAATTGCCAGCCATAATAAGTCGGGTGACATGTGAACGTCGGGGTGATGGAGAAGGCGATCACATATAGTCCTTGAAGAACCAACAGCGACCAAAGGAGGCGATTGAATAACCTTCCAACGCCCGTGCTGAAGACACGTTGATAGAATAATATGATAGACACCCTGATTGACGCCGACATGATCGGGTAGAGCCATGCGCCGGCGACAAGTCCTTTCCACCAGACGACATATTCCGGCACCGTAATCTCTACGAGCGGCTTCCCAATTCCGGCTGCAATGTTGACATAAACTGCCAGGACAGTCCATCCTATATAAAGGAACTAGTCAAAGTGAGAAGTAGAGCGAGAAAGCGACGAGACATTTAGACTCACCAGTGCCGGGATGAGAGCATAGTCGTCAGGTCCCAGTGCGCGTCGGCGAAACCTATGAACTAGGCGAAGGAAACATATTGCGACGGCCAAAACAGCTAGCAGGATACAGGCAATGGCGATTGAATATACCCGATGGGTGTCGTTCACTTCAGTCGGAATCGGAATTAATTTGTCGAATGACATGGAACTCATTTCCGTGATGTACGAGACTGATCGCAAGCCGGTTCTCAGATCGACTGAAAGACACCTAGCAGTGTGGCGGGCAAGGGTGAAATGACTTTATTGAACTGGGCATCTTACCATCCGGGCTGAATGAATACTTGTACCTGAGTAGGACGCGGAACGCTGCTCCATTTCACATCTCCTTTTTTAGAACAATCCACGTGCAGCCAACAATCTGCACCCCCTAGCAACAATAGGTACTGCAGAGATGTGCACTCTGGTTTCTCGATTAGGTACCACGTTAGAATCCGACGTTGCATCCCGTATTCAAATACACCTTTTTATATACCGACGGCGCTGCGACAAGGAGATATCAGTATTGTGTATTAATTGAACAATGGTGCAAATTCGACTTTTTCTCATATCGTTTCTGTTGTCCATGCGAGACACGGCCTCTGCTGAGCCAATTGATTCAGACAAGTGCCGTCTCTATCGAAGCCGCGACACGATGGACGCCACGTCCCGTGGGTTCTACCGTGACATCGGTCTCTCTGATGACAGCATAGCACAGGTTGAGAAGGCGTCTGAGCAGCGCACTACGATCAGCGACACACCAGGAGGTTTACAGATGCATCTCTTTTGTCTGACGGCTCAGCTGTCCCTTGGGCCTGGAAAGGTCGACGTGCCGCCATTGAACAACACCGTGGTTCTCGAAAACTGGTATGCGATTTTACAAGACCGATCGTATCCCGATCAATCTAATATATGGACAGGTCCCAAACGTGCATCGCTGAACCCGGATGTATTGTGCAGCCTCACGCATCGTCTGATGTGTCAAAGTTGATGAGGATGATCAGTTTTTTCAATGTCAAGTTCGCGGTTCGAAGTGGAGGGCATTCTCCGAATCCGGGCTGGTCCAGTATTTCATCTGGAGGCGTTCTTGTTGACATGCAGAAGATGAACCGCATCGATCTTTCAGCAGATAAATCGGTAGCTACCGTCGGCCCCGGAGCACGCTGGGGCGAGGTCATTGCTGCTATAAGCCCGCAGCAAGTCGCTGTGCTTGGTGGTCGGATCCCTATCGTTGGTGTTGCTGGGCTATTGCTAGGTGGTATTGCGCCCCCCAATACATCCTTGCACCGCACGTGTTCCTAATCTGACTTATACAGGCGGATATAGCTATTTAACAGGTGAATTCGGTACCGCTGCAGACAGTGTCAAGAACTACGAGGTATTTTCTTCACTTCATACGCGCAATTTCCTTATAATTGCTGATCATCACGTAGGTTGTACTAGGAGACGGATCTATCGTGCACGCCAATAGCGGTCACAACAGTGACCTTTTTTGGGCTCTCAAAGGAGGAGGCCCGAACTTCGGAATAGTCACCCGGTTCGACCTCTTCACTGTTCCTATTAGTGATGTCTGGTACGAAATAATACTTTTTACCCCAGACCAAGCGCACGCTGTATTGGATGCTTTCTCTCAATGGCAGCAAGATGAGGGCTTTGACACTAAATCCTCCGTCACACTATCCATCGGCTTGGACATCATCACGGTCGGACTGCTCTACTCGACTCCGACCGACCGGCCTAGTTGTTTCGAGCCATTCTATTCGTTACAGCCGGCTCTAACCGCTGTACCATCGACCAATGGAACCCTGGCCCAGGTTTATGAAATGGCTTACGCTGCTGTCTCGACGGAACCTCTGCGGTATGTTCTGTTTATCCTCACATTGTGTAACTTGATATACCAACAAAATACGAACTTGACATCTTTCACAGTCACGATTACAGGGGGGCTAGCTCCCTGATCGATGCCGACCTCTATAAGTCAGTTTACAGTTACTGGCGGGAAAAGGCTCTCGCCGTCAGAGAATCCACTGGAGCCAACCAAACCTTTGCTATGCAGCATGTTGCGGCAAACGTTGCAGCCTATGGCCGCAGTCAAGGTGGGAATCCAATGGGGATTCCGCATTGTGCCCATCAATGTAAGTCGAGCCACTCACAGAGATTCAGAAGAAGCCGTTCCCATCAAAGATACAATGCACGGATAGAGCCCTAACCTCACTTTTCATAGGGTGGACCACACTCGCAGACTGGAGAGAGGCGGAACATGACGAACTAGTACGCTCTGTCGCAATTGGAACGTCGGAGCAGTGGAAAAAGCTGGGGACGAAGCGCGGCTCTTATCTCCCGTTTCTATATATGAATGATGCTTCCCGAGACCAGAACCCGCTTGCGACTTACGGAACCGAGAATCTGGATAAGCTCAGAGCAATTGCGCGCAAATATGATCTACACCAGGTGTTTCAGCGATTGCAAGCTGGGGGCTTCCTCCTGTCAAAGGCGTAGACAGAAACCAATCATGTTGATCAATAGAAGTTGAAAGGGCGCTCATATACACTTGCAGAGACGATGTGATTATTATTCATTGCTCGTGGAAGGAAGATCATGACATGCATGGAGCCCTAGGGGCTAAGGCGAGGTATCTAAACTAAAGATACATACTTTACATAGCAGATAGTCTTATCAATACTTCTGACTTCTCGATGTGGTATTCTGTCTTGTCCTGGTACGTTTTTCCTGTTGGAAGGAAGTCCTAGATGACTGTCGTGTATAGAAAATATCAGATTGATTACAGTAGTCACTCGAAGCCTGCCTGGAGGGCAGTGTTTTCCTTCGTGATCTTAGCCCACACCGCGCTCTGTGCCCAGACACGTTGTTGTACCTCGGGTTCCAAGCTCTGAGGTGCAGTTTCGTCTTCGTTTAGTAGTGTGAAGTAGCCTCTGGCACCGGGGTGAGCGGTGCTGAGGGCTAGCTGCACGACATCAACGGCAACCAAAGCCGAGGTGCGAAAGGTCTTGATTCCAAGCAGTCGACATAGCGGTGAAAATGGTCGAAGCACGTATTTTTGCATATTGACAACCGAACTCGGCGTGTTCGTCGTGAAGGCCCGCGAATCGCAGATGACGCCAGGGTCAATGGCAACGACAGTAATCTTCTGGAGCGCAGGATCCTGTGAAAAAAAATCCAATTAGACTAGCTGCTGGTTGCAGGATAGGAGGGCACAGATGTGGTGTTTTAAGTACCTTCTCCAATTTCTGGTTGAGCGCATGCATCCACGTTACCGCTGCGAGCTTCATGTTGCCGTAAATTTCGAGCCCTCGAGCATTATGGTCGACTTGTGAGCCGTCGGCGGGACTTGTGTGTACAAGCTTGCTCATGTCTACCAGAATATCTGGGGGTATCTTCTCCATTTGGCTCTTCCCAGGGTAATGATTTTGACTCGACATCAACACAACGCGGCCGCCGATGCTTCCGTCGAAGGAACCAAGCAGCCGAAGAACGATGGCGACATGGGCGATATGCCCAACCTGAAAGGTCTTGTCATATCCATCAACAGTCATTTCCGGGTCGGAAACAAGATTCCAGTACATCGCATTGCAAATAATAGCTCTTATGTGCGGAAGCTCACCGGACGCGACGCCAGAGGAAATCTTAGCGGCAAAGTTATGCACTGCTGTAAGGTCGGCAAGGTCAAGTTCGTGAACGAGGGTTTTGGCGTTGGGATACTTGGAAATCACATCATTAAGTCTGGCGGTATTCTTATCCGCTGTTTTCCGAACAGTCAGGACGAGTGTCAGCTCTGGTGATGTTTTTAAAAGCTCCTCTGTCGCTTGCAGGCCAACAGAGCCGTTAGCTCCAGTAAGCAAGACAGTACCCATCGTGAGAGGTAATTATTAGATGATGTGGAACACGACAGGTCTCAAGGTGAAGTTGCCAGTAAGTTAGTAAATCTAATGGAAGAAGAGAAGCGACGAAGTTGCGAAAGTTGTCGGCTGATTGTCTGAGGAGCAATGCGACAAGCTGATGATTACCTAAGTATGCAGGTCTTTGTTTAAGGCTCCAGGGGTTGATATTAGTGGCATGCCATTTTCTCGCGGACTGTAGTTTATGCAGATCAGGGACTCATCGGCCAAATAGAACTACACCCTACCGTCACTCGGGACAATTCCACCCTTTACACTACCTAATGCTAGCTAACCTAGCGTGCTACCTATCTTGAATTGCTATTTTGGCACCGGTACTTATTTTTACCCCTTGTTCAGCCCACACCTCCCCCGCAAGTATCAGTTACACTGTTTTTAAGGGTTATAAACATTAGCTGTTTTTTTATTAGCATGACTTAGGTACTTTATTTTAAGCAGGTGTTTATAACTAGACCCGCAATATTTTACAAGGGTATAGATGGATGAGAAATCGAGGAGGGATCGAAGTATTTTCAATTGATTGGATTCATTGGTGATGTAGGGCTCTTAGCATGCACTGGTGCCAATCAAGGGATAACAACGTGTGGCTAGGCTAGGTACCTAAAGTGATGTGGGACAGGACCACCTGCCCGAGATCCGGTCGAGATTTAGGTCTCCTTTTAGCGGTTCCCCAGCCGGCGGGAACGGTTCCATCCGAGGGCGCCCCTACGCTAAGAATCTTTTTTCTTCGTCTCACCGTTGTTCCCCCGTCTTTCTGATAGTGTAGTTACCCCCTGTCGGCATGTCATTTTCAAATCACATGTGGGTAAGTGTTGGTAGGTAGCCTGCAGGAATCGTGCATCGCCTCACTCTTCTCCAAAGTCCCAAAAACACCATTCTGGGATCTAGGCCATCTGCGATGTGACATAACAGGCATCCAAGCAAATTGAGTATCGTAAGTAAATCCTGCTCGCTACTTTCGTTGCCGATGACCCCTATATGTAAGTAGCAACTAGGTACCTATTCATGAAACACAGCGTACAGTCGTTGGTCTGCATCCATATCTGTAATTACTATCGAATTGAAATTTCGAGATAGATGTCGAGCCCAGATACTAGTGAGACTTCGCTTCAGTTCGCCACATTCTATAATGTGGTGAATGGAAAGCTCACTGAGTCCAGCTCCGGACAAACCTACCACAATACCAACCCCTCGACTTTGCAAGCCAATCCTGAAGTTCCGCTCAGCACACATGAAGATGTAGATGCAGCTGTCAGTGCTGCTCAAGCGGCTGCAGGACCCTGGGCCGAAACCCCATGGGCCGAACGGAAGAAGAAGCTTCAAGGTTTTGCAACCGCCTTGGAATCTCAAACCGAACACTTTTCTGAAATGCTTGTGAAAGAGAACGGAAAACCTGTATGTTAGCCAACTTCTGCACAAGCGGTTCTCTTATGTTAATGTGACGCTACGAGGTCTAGTTATTCTGGGCCAGGATCGAGGTGCAGAGTTGTGTCAAATGGGTCCGTGAGATCTGCGAGTTGTCTCTACCAGATAACATTATTGAAGACACTGAACAGCGCCGTGTTGTTGAGAGATACACGCCACTTGGAGTTGCTGTGGGGATCGTTCCTTGGAACTTTCCTTTAATGCTATCATTTTTCAAACTTCCTGCTGCACTGCTTACAGGAAATGTCTTCATCTTGAAGCCTTCTCCATTTACGCCATACTGCTGTCTTAAAGTGGCCGAGTTAGGGCTTCGTTTCTTCCCGCCTGGAGTGCTCCAGGCCCTAAGTGGCGATGACAGACTTGGCCCATGGGTCACAGAACATCCAGGTAAATACGTGGATATGCTTCCCCTGCGTACTCACATTCTGACTGATTAGTATAGGCATCGATAAAGTAGCGTTCACAGGATCTATCGCTACTGGCAAGAAGATCCTTCAAACTTGCAGTGCGAGCATGAAACGAGTGACGCTAGAAATGGGTGGTAATGACCCGGCAATCATCTGCGCCGACGTTGATATCGCAGCCATTGTCCCAAAAGTAGCGATGATCTCATTCGTGAACTCGGGTCAACTGTGCATGGCAGTGAAAAGGCTTTATGTCCACGAGTCGATCTACGATGCTTTCCTTGCTGCTATGGTTGAATTCGTTGAGAGCAGCTTGAAGGTCGGAGACGGCTTTGCAGAAAACAGTTTCATTGGTCCCATCACACACAAGGCTCAATTTGACCGTGTTACGGAGTTACTTGATCATATCAAGAAAAACGAATTCAAAGTCGCAACTAAGAACTCGCCTGATATTAGTCAACAGGGATTCTTCATCCCCCCAGTGATACTCGATAATCCACCGGAAGATTCCCGACCTGTCGTCGACGAGCCCTTCGGTCTGTTTCAAGAAGCCCCTAATCGTTCCTTTAAGGGGTATCTCTAACATCTTACCAGGTCCAATTCTGCCGCTGCTGAAGTGGAGTGAACAGTCAGATGTCATTCAGCGGGCGAATGATACCGAGTACGGCCTGGGCGCGTCAGTATGGTCTAAAGACGGTAAGTCACCCCTGAAGACCTGTGTATTGTCCTTGCCTGAAAGGGCACGCAACAAGTACTCTGTTCACCGGATGCGGCTTCATGATGCGGTTCCAGAGAAACCCCCTTTCCTGTGTCAGCTTTGCAGCGTAATCGCAATCACTATCTGACAGCATCACAGTGGCACAAGCCAATCAGATCGCCAGCAAGCTCAAAGCTGGCAGTGTATGGATCAATACCCATGGAGAACTTGAACCTAATGTTGCATTCGGATGCCATAAGAGTAGTGGCTTTGGGGTGGAGTGTGGTGTGGAGGGGTTGAAGGCATATTGTAACATCCAGAGCGTGTACAGCAGACCAGCTTGACAAACGAAAGTAGTGGATTCAAATTGTTTCTCACAAGCTAGCTCTTTGCATCCTGCATCAACTCAACACCAACTTGCATAAGCCCCCAATTCTGGGTATCCACTGTCACAGCGAGTCGTACTACATCTCATGTAGTGTAAGATCCTGTAAGATGTTGGAACTTATGCAAGATGAAGTTGGACCAAGGCTCGCGGGAATGGCGACGTTCGCTCGTACTGTGTAGTATAGCCGCCCATTCGGGTTTCTAGCTGTGTCAGAACTATTATAACGTCACCCGCATTAGCGGATGCGACTTAAAGAACTGTTAGCACCCCTAGTGCAGATCGTGTGATGCCACGCCAACTCTCAGCACTGGATGCGTCTTGGCTGCCTGCCGAGCACCTGCGCAGACCAATGTCATCTGCTGGGCGAGGAGCTTGAAAAGTAGAGCTGGAACTGGCGGAACGCGACAGTAAACTGCTGCTGTGCCGCAGCGAATATTGAAAATGGTGCCAGAAGGCTTACACATGAACCCATAAGCGCTTGTCATCCTATTCTTGGGGTCAAAGGAATTGAGTGGGTAAGTAGGTAGTGGAGTATTAGACTGAAGTATAATAATTACGGAATGTAAACTTCCAGCCCCTTTAAAGACAAATGAATTGAATCACACTTCCAAAAATAACATGGTTGAAAAAGATTGACGTTAGCGAGTTATCCTTATTTTATTTATATATGAAATTATAATAATTAAGCTGATCCTTTAATTCTGACAGGCGTCTATACCACTCTACCATAGTAGGCAGCCTTTCGTTATCAATATACAGTTAGCGAGTTGCAGCATGCGTGGCGCCGTCCCGTATGCTCGAGCTTCGTTGATGGCAGGATATCTTCTAATTTTGGATAGCGTATGTCATGACCGAAGGATATACTGACCAGCTATATACTCATGCCGTGCCTCTTTAACAAAACCGAGTAGTCTTTTAACGTGGTGATAGGCGACGATCTTGCAACCCTCGTAATTATTATCTGAAATGCCTGGCTTAACACTTCCAACCCAAGAGCAGATTGCGTGGCAGCTTGCCCATCCAGGAGATAACCTGGGCCCAAGCATTATTACCGCCTGTGTGGTGTCTGCTGTTCTCGGTACTATATTCGTTTCTCTTCGAATATGGTCCAAAAGGATCCTCTACAAACGATTTCGCCTGGACCTCAATGACTGGCTATGTCTCATTGCCTGGGTATGTCCCTCATTAGCTATACCCCATCCAATCACAGCTACCTTTCGTGTTGCTACGTCTGCTTCGAGCACCTTGCTGATATATTCCCTGCCAGGCGCTTTTCATTGCGAGCGAAACCATCTTCGCCGTGGCTACCCGCTATGAATTTGGTAGACATGTTGTTTTCGTCACCAACCCACGCATGCTGCAAATTGTTAGTCCCCACGACTCTTTCACTGTGAACATTTTCGTGTCAGCATCCCCGCATTTCTCACCCCGCATCCTCACCTCACCTAGCCCCTATTCTCCGATATTATTGCACTTGAATGTTCCACAGGTCATCATGTCATGACCGTTACTTATACTTTCTTGCCGTCATATAGCTCAGTCTAGCTGCCGAGAACTTGTATGCGCTAGAGATCGCTCTGCTGAAGGTCAGCATCCTCAGCCTATACCAACAGCTCTTCAGACAACATACGTGGTTCTTTCGCGCGACTTGGCTAGTCGGCTTCATTGCCGTCTCCCTTGGAATATGGGTCATATTGGCGACCAATTTGCAATGTAGACCCATCGCAGCAACTTGGGACCCAACAATCGTTGATGCTATCTGTATCAACTATGGGCTCTCTGCTCTGTTGGCATACATAGTTAACATTGTTATCGACCTTGTTATCTTGACCATGCCTATCCCTTGCGTGCTGAAGCTGAAGCTTCCGGCGCACAGGAAGTGGATGCTCATCCTCACATTTGCGACTGGTGGCGGGTAGGAGCTCATCACTGCTAATCAGGGCACTGTTTCATCAATCATGACTGACATTTAATAGTGCATGCATCGTTAGTATCGTCCAACTAAAGTATATAACCCATCTAGGAAGCACGTCAGACCCAAGCTGTAAGTTGTAGACCCTGCCTCATCTCAAAACTTCAATCCCCTTCGCTCTAGTATGCTAACTAGGATGTGTATTTGAGGGGACAATGCTCCCGTCGGCATAGTGTCCTCTATCGAGGTGATGATCGGAATCCTAGCCGTCTCCATCGCAACTTATCGACCCCTCTACCAGCACTTTTTCGGATTGAAGATGGGCAGCAATGCCAGCGGAGAGGAAGCGACTGATCCATACGCCAAGAACATATATACCGCCCAGGTCTCTGCTAACAGTGGATTCTACTCATCGAGGGCTTCCCAATCTGGGATTACTGCTACTGACCAAGTCGAGTTAGTGAGGCATGCCAAGCAGAACGGGCAGTGGGTGCGAATCAGCGATGAGTATAGGACATCGTGAGTAATTACGGGCTTGATCCGGCACCAGTCATATGTAAGTCAACGCAAGCCATCATGGTCTTCGGAAAGGATATTACTTGTGTAACATAGCAGAGAGGCTGGCTTACGAGGCCCCTATGTATTCTTAGGTTTCGATGCTGTGAGTGGAAACGATGTATTAACTCAATTAGTCCCTCACGTCGGTTAACACCCAGCTTTAGACACATTGTGCTTGTCCATCATATCAATCTTCAGCTCACTGGTAAATACCAGTGGGCGGAAGAATATTTAAATTTTGTGTCGTAATTGTCAGTATTTTAGAACGGTATACTGAAATAGGAGAATAGGAGGTTAGTCAGCGAACAAAAATGATCACGGGATTTTCGGAGTTAACCTCGGTACTTACCTCAAGCACACGATGTCTTCATACACGCGAAGACTTAGCTATCACTTTGTCAACCATCCAACTCACACTCAGATGGCTTGTATCACTGGATTTCTCGGACTCATTCATTAATAGTACGGGCGGTGATATTGAACTGCTTATAAGTTATAGTATTATACCCGAGGTTATGGCAGTAAGATTACTTCTACTTGGGGTAGCACTCTATCCTACTTCAATACATAAAAAAAATAAGTCTCGCCGAAGACACAAACGGGCGATCATGGTAGTTTGAAGTACCCCGATTTCAGCCTTTGAAAAACTTGGCTAGGGTCATATATCTTCTGCACTGACCGAAGCTTTTTGACATTACTCTTGCCATAACTGGCGATGACACCCTGGTCCCAGTTCGCATCGTTCATGAACAAAAAAGGCAGAGACATGTCCCTCTCCGTAGATTTGTCCTTAAGTTCAGCCACGGCGTCTTGCACGGCACTATGAACGGTGTCGTCATCATCAGGCCACCACCATACAGCGTCAATCACAACCCAGGTTTGGTCAACTGGTTGAAGACCCAGTGCATTTCCGCCTCTCGCATGGCCAGCTCTCACGGCACTTGAAGATATAGGCTGAAATCCAAACAACAGTGTCCCCGCAGTTACGGAACCGATCTTCTCTATTGAGTTTGACTGCACGGAGATATTGGCCAAGTCCTGGTAGAGCAGTTTTTGTGGCTTCAGAGTCATGCTAGCCCAATCGAATCTATATCAGGCCTCAGTATAAATGGTGTCTCAGTCGTCTACAGCGGGGATAGCTTACCGAGTAGTGGAGTTCGGCAGAGGATTGGACACAATGAACTCCGTCAATGTCTGAAGCTGTGTGGTGTCTAATGTACTATTGACACGGTAGAAAGGTTCAAAGACATCTGGCCGAATCTTGGGTTGAAGATAGATTAGGGTAACAATAACCCCGACAGTATCGTTAGTTGGTGATGCCATGATCATCATATTTGCGTATGGATCTTTGTCGCGTTTGGACTGATATTCGAACATGGCATCCATTAGTAGCGGTAAGTCTGAAATTGGGTGAAATCGGAAGCCACCCCAAACTTGATGAATAGGGAAAGTTTTCGACGAAACTTTCGTAACGATGCCTTTTCACCCGCACATTCTTTAGTAATTGCCATTTCTTTCCCGACACAGGCATTTAAGTAAGACTTACCAAAGTTGGTCGCTCCCCCTTTTAGAGCCCAGAATAATTCGACATGGTGTTCGTGATTGGCATTAACAACCGCACCGTTTGCAAGGACAACCTGGATATTGGTGAGTGAGCTGTGCATTTTGGATGGGTGCTGAAAAGGACTAACTTCGAAATTCAGAACGTTATCGGCAACTAGGCCGTAGAGGTCGGATAGCCATGATAAGCCACCTTGAGACTGATCAGCAATTTTCACTACTGCGTTCATGGAAAATTTTTGGAAAATCAGAGAATCTTCACGGGCAGACTTACCACCAAGAGTCAAGCCTCCGACGCCGACAGAGGCAACTCTTCCTCCTACGACTGTGACTTGGTATTTATCAAGCTGGGCGTACACTTCACCCCATCGTAGTCCAGTGCCGATTTCGACCACTTCTTTTTGCTCATCATATCCGAAATGGTCGAAGTAAGACATGTCAATCAGGATACCGTTGTCTATGTTGCCAGCTCCCGCGTGCGGGCAATGCCCCCCAGACCGTACCGTGAAGCTAATGTTTGAAGCTACCAGCCTCGGAATCACTTCCTGGAGATGCTTAATGCTTCGTGGGCGGACTATGCACGTTGGCATTTGCCATGCTGTTTGTGCCCTAGCTGTGGCATTAGAGGCCGTAGCCATGTGACACGATTTTGCCTTACCAGTTTTCAGTCCTTAGAGCCTCGTAGTCTGCCTCATTTGGTCGAACGACCTCAATGTGCATCGAGTCATCTAAGTATCGACAGAGCGTGCCACCGCGCATTCCATCAGCTGCAACAAATATCAAAAGGTGAAAGGCCCAGAATAGTCTTGGGAATATTAAGAGCGTCATGATTGTGAAGAGTTATGAAGCGAGGGAATACAATGAGCAAACTTGATAATCTCGAATTACTTTCCACCATCGACTCAGATCCATATAACTAAGATGATCAATTATTACGCTAATCCCCGGCCACTGCATTTGGGATTTCTCTCCCGATTGTTATACAGCGGTGACACATGTGCATCATCTGAAATGTCTCGTTTGGGGCATGGAATCCTGTTGGCACAAATACATGGAATCCGGAAGCAATAGCTCGAGAAGGGATTTTCATTGTCGCCGGCATTTGTTGTTTACGTGTATGACAGTATCAAAATTATCTCCAAGCGGCTAATTACGCCGTATACGCAGAAGAGGGCCCTGAAACCTAGTCTAGCCACTGCGACGCTGCGCTTATGAGTGTCACTGCGGAATCCTCACCCGAATATCTGGCTTACACAGTGTGTACTTATGTAATTGATTTCTGCTTATCCCTGCTGCCGCGCTCCCCCCCTCTTTCGGCGCGGAGACCAGGATTATGCGGGGGAACTACCCGCCTCGATGGTCGCCCCATGATGCGAGGTCCTCATAGTTTAGTCCGCTTTGCGAGGATTTGCGAATCGCCGTTGAGTCAACGACGACTCCATCTTCTTGCATGCCAGCTCCCAGTCTGTCGTCCACTTCTCGTAGAATGGCTGGTACCCAAGCAGACCGCCGATCCATCGCCCCACTACAACTCCTAGGATTCGGGAAATCCCTTGGCCGAAAGGCACCCAGCGAGGAAAACTCAAGTAAGAACCTCCAGCATCGAAGGTCTGAAAGTGTCAGCGGGCAATCGGGAATGGAAAAAGTGGCGGCTTACACTGAGAAGTTGTATGAGTGAAATTGGAGCTCCATTGATAACCACTTCATTCTGATATCTGTACCAGTTCTCGAAGAACACCGGGCTGAGCTCAAAAGCGCGAGCGGTTTTCTCACCAGACAAAAGGAACTTGACTACACTCCCACCATCCTGTTGGGCTTCTGGGAGAGGATATGATCTATGATCTACGAATGGATGAATAGTGTAAGGGCCATCTTTTGGAGTCAAGACGATTTCTTTGCCGTCAATTTCAAGCCCTAGTTTCCCCTCAATTGCTTGAATGTATTCTTCCTGGACATGAAAGTGCGTTGGTGGCTTGCGAGTGAAGATATCCCTACCAATAACGAGGTCTAAATTGACCTGTAGGGCAAAAGATCGATCTGGGTGGGTAAGCTGTCGCCCAATCACCGCACCATTGAACCTAGGCCAGCATCTGTTAGCTACTTCTACCATAGGAGCTCACAAGTCGATTATGAGGTACAAACACGGATACTTACACTTTGACTACTGGATCGGTTTCCGAGTATATCATTCCTGGAACGGCCGAGTTATGCATGCTTGCGGGGTGGGTGTAGAAAATTTGTGAATAGTAAGGCCGCTATTTGGAGATTAATTTCAGCGCGTGATTTCGGAGGGTATGCAAGTTTAAATCTACAGGCAAAAGAGAGAATGTACAAGAGAAATGGGGCGTGTCGATAAAGAGGCGGGATGCCAATTTGTTAGTGGAGAGGTTCTTGGTTGGAGTAATGAGTGTATGCAGTCAGCTCCAGCTCGTATACAGCATTGCAATGGCCAGATACTGAAGAATTGAATGTATAGATGTCAAGATCTAGAGGTCTAGAACCCGACACCGGCGTCATTTGGGATTCCAGTTCATCTTGTTAGCTTTGGGTTGCATGTTCCACTTGCATGGGCGGCACCAATTCACCGAACCATCAAGCCGGGCCATTCGTGTCACATGCGCCAAGCTGTAGTAGACTATAACAACAAATTCCGACGTTACATTTTAATAGAATGCGGGATAACTGCGGTGACTAGTCGGTCTTGATGCCGATGCATTGTATGATATCCAACAATCTGTTGGCTTAGGGGTTCATACGTAAGTAGCCTTGGGATGGTTACAGTCCAATCATGCATCCGTATACCAACCATTATCAACGCGGAATCGCTGCGCCAAGTCAAGTCTATCTATCATTTCATGAAGAGAGAGTCCCATGCATTAGTATTCCACATGACTGTGCCACAATTGATCCGGCGCCCCTTGTTGTATCTATCAACTAGGCCACTTTCATGGTTACGCTCGTGCTGTGTAGTGCAGCATCTGCTAGGTATTCTGCTAATAGACCTGCCGCGATAGATGTCCCTGTGAGCCAGAAACCCGATGCGAACCACTTCCAACAACTTTTCGGGTCTTCCAGGTCCACAAGTAGGATCATGATTCCAGTAGGGGCTATACATCCACCCATTGAAATGGCATAGTACCAAAGCCCCATCCCGCCGAAGTAACCACTGGCGCCGAGGAAAAGTTCCAAGCATGCCCAAAATAGCCATAAGACAAGTTTTGTATGGCCCTTGATCAAGACCGCCATGCTTTTCACGCCGAATTCAATGTCGGCCGGCAAGTCTTGATGTGCGTAGATTGTGTCGAAGATTACTACCCAGACAGCGGCAGCCAAGAATAGGCACAATGTGGAATTGTCCATCCACGGTTCATCTACGCCCATCGCTGCAGTGCCGACCATGACTCCCCACGTGAGGCAGAAAGCAAGGACAAACTGGGCGAGATGAGTATGTCTCTTCGCGAATGGATAGTATGTTGTTATGAGAATCGTTGGAATAGATGCTTTGACAGCCGGAAGCGGTAGTACCAATAGGAAACACAAAGCTCCGATAGCCTGAAAGCCCGTGAATACAAGAGCAGCCCTGGGGCTGATTGCCCCGCGAGGAATTGGACGATTTTGTGTCCTAGGGATGCTTTTGTCTATAGACGAGTCGATGAGGTCATTCCAAGCGTGGCTGGAATTGTTGCAGAAGAAACTACCGCCTAATAGAATGGCACTCGTGCGAATCGCCTCATGGATAGGCATATTGTGAACTTTGGAGGCATGAGCTACACCAAAGAGGTGAGGTAGATAGATAAGAAAGAAAGCCACCGGCGGGCTGAGTCGTGATAGTTGTATGTAGGGGATCCAGGATGATGGGAAAAGATCGACCCAAGTTCCACTATGAATGCCGCCATACTGCTTCGCAAGTGAACTTTGTGAAGTCTCCTTCTCCTGCGGCAAGGATGTGCTCTTGTTGTAGTGAGTCATTGTTGCATGTCTCTGATCAAACAATCCTAGAAGTGAACTAAATGGTGTCACTGACACCTCTTGTCAGGAATCCAACAGAGGAAGAGAAAATTATATATATTTTCATATGTACTCGCGCCACTTCGCTTGCGGGTTTATAGCACACGCTCGTCCTAGCATACTCGCGTCATCCTACCCCTGGTCCTAGAGGGTGAGACCCACGCTCCTGGGAACACCCCGCGAAGTTGATGGTCACAAATTTGGAAATATCGCTTCCTAAAATGATGTTTCCAAAAGCCTGGCGTGTTATTACCAAATACGTTGAGACCTCAATCTATGAATCTACGAGAGCCTACTTGGGGTCTATCAATTACCCCTTACCCAGTAAAGCTTATAGATGCTCTGCAACGGCAAGATCTGTGCCACCAACCTAGGCTCAAAACGCACTAATGATATCGAGTAAAGCCGACACCGCCCGTTCTTTTGCCACCCCTCTGCATACATTGACGCCTGCACCATACTACCCTGGACATGGATTGGGCATATGCCCACCCAGAACAACCTTGCTTCGACTGGCGCTCCTCTTGAGAATATCATTACGTTGATCTTACCCAGTGAGGTTACATCACTAGGCCAATGCATATCCCCTAATCAAATGACAGAGGGTACGCATCTGGGTACACTCAAGTCACAATTTCCACTTTGAGCACCAGCGCAGGCAGTAAAGCTCGCTACCCTAACAAGTTTCTATTCCTCATGAGACCATGACTGTGTAATCACTCATGCGATCTATCGATGCCACTTGAGTCGCTACGAACGGCGTGTTATTTGCCTCTTACCACTATTGAAAATGGAGTCGCACTGTAATATATGGCTATACTGGTACCCATTCAGTATTACTATTCTTTTTATTGCGGTCATATATGCAACAACAATGAGGGCATACCCGCGGCCGATACCAGGAATCCCTCATAATACATACGCTACTAAGAGAATAACAGGGGACTTGGCTGAGATGCAAGCAAGGCAGAAAGCGGGAGGAAGTATTCGACCATGGTTTCTTGAGCAAGCCCAAAGGCATGGGTCAGCAATCGTTCAAATCTTTCTTGGTCCCTTTGCACCGCCAGCAATCCTTCTCTCCGACTACCGGGAGGTCAATGATATCTTGACTTACCGTGCAGCCGACTTTCAGCGTGGTAAGAAGGTAGAAGTGTTCAAGGGTATTCTGCCCCACGCGTACCCTTCTATGGAATCATTTGATCCCAAATACAAGCACAGCAGAGCCATCATGAAAGGTCTCATGACCCCTTCTTTTCTTCAGAACGTGAGTGATTGTTGTATTGACGAGCTAGGAGTGCGATAAGAGTAAGAGTATGCTAATATCACTATAATAGGTTTCTGCCTCAAAATTATTCAGTGTAAACCTTGAGCTCCTGGAATTATGGAAGCTTAAATGCCACATAAGCCAGGGTCGACCTTTTGACGTCGTCGATGACGTCTTGGCGTTTTCCTTTGATGCGATTCTGAGTTCTGCTACTGGTCTGCCGGATGGTGGTGGAGATCTGAAGCATCAGATGTCAAACTTGCGGCTACATGACGAAAAGATCACTTCAATTACAAGAAACGAGACCGCTGTGGATGGGCCCGTTACTTTTCCCGTTGCTGGCCCGTCCACTGAAAGGGAGGCATTGTCTGTGGAAGAGGAAAGCTTGTGGAGAGGCTTCTACATGCCCTCGCCACGCCTATATCATTGGTTTAATAACCTGCGCCCAGATGTGCGAAAGTCAAGGCGGACCATGCGGGCCTTCATGAATACTCAGATCGAAAGGTCAGCTCTAAATATAAAAAAGGGGTACAGTCCTCAATCTGCTCTTGACCACATCCTACAAGGTCGACTCCAAGATGCAGAAAAGACCAGGTGTTCTCCAGTATTTGACGATCCACGAATCAGAGACAGTGTGTACGGATATATCATTGCCGGCCACGACACTTCTGCCGGTTCGCTGCTCTGGCTCCTGACGCAACTAGTTGCTCATCAGGAAGAACAGAAGAAAGTTCGAGACGACCTGCACAATACATACTCCGCTGCTTGGGCAGAGAATCGTCTACCAACAGTATCGGAACTTTCCAAGCCCGCCCCGTATCTCAATGCGTTCATTGAGGAAGTTCTACGTGTCAACTGCCCTGTCGTAACTATACTTGTCAATACAAGAAGAGACACAACAATACTTGGCTATCAAATTCCCAAGCATACTCCTGTATTCCTTAATCTTACGGGGTCATCGCTCTCCAAACCATCCATTCCCGTGAAGGAATCATCACGAAGCCCGACCTCACAAGCTTGCGCATCTAGAAGAGATAACTGGGATGAATCCGAGTCGACGAAATTTTCTCCTGGACGTTGGCTGCGGCAAACAGCAGAAGGAAAGCTTATTTTTGATCGCTCAAGCGGCCCAACCCTTTCGTTCAGCTCAGGAGAGCGAGGCTGTTGGGGTAGGAGCCTAGGATACCTGGAGCTTAGAATTATGCTGACTTTGCTGCTTTGGACCTTTGAGCTTCGCGAGATACCGGAGCATCTGAGGTCAGTGGAAACTTACGATTCGTTAGTAACAGCACCAAAACACTGCTTCATAAGGCTATCTGAAATAGCACTAGGAAAAGGTCAGGCAGCTTGACATGAAGAGAATAATTAATCTAAGTACTTACCAAAAACGATGGAATTGTGAAGATGTTATCCCGTAAGCCGACATGTATTTATGAAGTGAGTTTATTTCATAGCTAACATCATAATAGAGCTGTAATTGTACTAGACAATCTGGTATTACTTGTGCAGAGGTCCTTTGAAACAGAACCCCGGTTTCCAAACAAAACTCTTTAGTTAAGGACCAAACAAGGCGATTATTCAACAAGGCTACAAAGCATTCGTTCATGAATAATACGGCGTGTTTACATGCTCTTGAGAAAACATCCAACTTGATATTCAACGCACTAAAATATAAATACGAGCATTTTGAGGTTCAAACTTAACACCTCACGATCACAAACCACTCTAACAATCTCTTCCGGGAAACATACTAATCAACCACAGCAATCCATAATCTAACTCCATATCTGCAGAAAATGTCTTCCGACTCTATGGTCACTCTCCTTGGCAATGATGGTGTCGAAGTTCAAGCGACACTTCTAGCTGTTCAACAATCTATCACACTGAAGTCAATGTTGGAGGTCCTTGATGAAGACCAGACAAATGGCCTACCGATTCCTCTTCCAGAAGTCGGGGGGCAAGCTCTAAGGGACGTCATTAAATGGTGCGAGTATCATCGCGGAGAACCCGTTGATGGACCAATCTCACATGACAACGCGGTCAACAGGAACCCCAATGAGTGGATGCCAACCTGGGACTTTGAATTTCTAAGATCTCTTGACAAGGATGTCCTTTTCCAGGTCGCCAATGCATCGAATTATCTCGATATTCCTCTTCTCTTACATTACACGGCTGCCATGATCGCTCTCGCACTGAGAGGGAGGAGCACGGTAGGGATGCGCGAGTATCTTAATATCGAGAATGACATGACACCTGAGGAGGAGGAGAGAGTTCGACAGGAGAATGCTTGGGCATTTGAATAATCGGACTCCATTGTCCTAAACACTTTAGTTTGTAACTAGGTAGTAAATCGATACCAGTTTTGGTATAATATCCCTTCTCCCATCTAAGTCGGGAATGTGTGTAAACAATGAATATCATTGACGAAATCGAAACTCGGATGGAGAACATTGTAGCCCCTGCCACATCGTTAAGATTCTAGTACAGGTAATTGTTTTTTTATTGTGCGCGCGGCCACGAAGTTTGTTCAGAGTATTTCTTCACAAGTGTCCATAAACCCTCGCTGTTGTGGTTGCTCCGTCTTGAGAACCCCCCGGTTTCGTAAGACCGATGATAGTTTAGTATCTCAACCCACACGAAAAATGAGAATTTAGCTTCGGCCTGCATTGTAACTATTTGCAAAGTGGGATGTGGGTTGGCTATGTGGGATATGAGCTGATTAGGTAACTCACGACATCACGGGTATGCTCCCAGCTTACAAATTCCCAGCAGATGTTCATTTATACTATACTCTGCTAGCGTACGGGGAGCGGGCTACTGTTCCAATCAAATGATCAATTTCCACGATCATTACTAATATCAAGGCCCGTTGCGTGGACCGATTGAGGCTTGTAAACCTACACGGGGATGTAGGGCTAGGAAATACGCACCCGCACGGACACCGAGGAAAGACAATGAGCTTGGTTGTTCTCTGTTTTAGTGAGTATATAATTGATATGGATTTAGTCTATAGTACATAACCCTCTTGTTCTTGGGCATCGCTATCTTAACCACCTTGACATCACAACATCACAACTTCATCGACTTGGTTTCGAATTGCCGCTTATAGAGTTCAGTCATAAGCCACATATATCTAGTCAACAGTACCGACATGGCGCCGGAGAAGACAACTCGTAATGTTACCTTGATTGGCGCAAACGGTACAGTCGGGGCACCAATCCTCGCCGCCCTTCTTGCAGCCGGCCACAAGACAACTGTGCTGACCCGGCCGCGTTCGAACGCCAACTTCCCTCCTGCGGTGGCAGTACATGTTGGCGATTACGGCGACGAACCATTTGTCGTCTCCAGTCTAAAGGGCCAGGATGTTCTCGTCATGGCTGTAGGCCACTCCGCTTATGACGCTCAAATTCCGTTGATCAAAGCAGCAGCCAAAGCCGGCGTCCCGTACATTGTCCCTTGCGAATTTTCATCTGATCCCACACACGCAAAGCTGAATGCCGAAACCCAGCTGATGAAGGCGAAGGCGCCATATCGCAAGTTGATTGAGGATCTAGGCATTAGTAGCTGGATAGGTGTGGTTAATAACCCGTGGGTGGAGTTCAGCATGCGTCACGGTGGTAAGCAATCTCAGCGTCGTCATATTCTTGTTGTCGCAGATACTTGAAAGATTATGACACTTCCCAAGGCGAAATTTATAGCTAGAAGCGACCACAAATTACAGTCAATGACGTTATAACTGACCCCGGGTATCGCAGTCTATGGTATCGACTTGAAAAAGAAAACCGCCACTTTCTACGACGGCGGTAATGTCAAGGCGAACTTCACGACACTGACGCGCGTTGGAGAATCACTAGCTGCGCTTCTTTTGCTCCCAGACGCCGAATTGTCCAAGTACAAGAATCAATTCGTCTACCTCAGCTCGTTTCATGTCAGTCAGAGGGATCTCTTTGCTAGCGCCATGCGTGCAACTGCAACGACTGAGAAGGACTGGACCATTACCAACATGAGCTCGGACAAAGTCATACACGAAGCTAAGGAGCCTACGGCAAGTGCAATGACGCGTCTGTTGGCGTTCTACCCTCTCATGTTCAAAGATGGATACGGGGGTGACTATAACTTCAAAGTTATAGATCCAAAGAAGTTGAACTTGGAAACCGAAGATCTTGACACTGTCATGAAAAGCCTTGTTCAAGAATTGGATGCATGATAGATTGCGTCGTGGCTATATATAAGCGCCAATAACTATTCATTAGCAAGCATTTTATCTCAGTCCTTTAATACTCTGCATCCCCCAAACCCCGGTGTACTATCGGTCTGGGAGCAACCACAGTATGAAGATATCCAGACTTTGTACAACCCCGCTCTGAGCGTTCGCTCGCAACAACGGCCTCGTAATTACACGCCGTTAAAGCCGCAAGAAACACAATGGAGGACATATGACGTGTGTTATTAGATAATAGATAGTCCTGACCAAACTGGCTGCAATAGATTGAATTGACTGCAACTCGGCGGCGTAGTGTATATCAGGTCGCCAGGGGTGTGGCAGGCCGTTTCAGGCCGAAGGGTGCCTGGGGAGGAAAGTTGGGTGGCCGGTTAACAACGCTCCTTATAATATATACTAGGTATTCGATGCGCTTTCAAATACGCTACCGAATGATATCAGTTGCACAGCTGTAGAAGAATCAGAATCACCCAACAATTGCTTCGAAGTCGTGCTAGAATCTTGTATCGAACATAGGTACGTAGGGGTACATACTTAAGTACACTAATTATCTCATCGGTCCCGAGGTTGCGGAGAGCCGGTGTTTACACGAGGGGTATATTCTCTAATACACACACTGTGCCGCGGACCCATCCAATGACCTTTCTCTTTTTATCTCCTGCATAATTTCTATCCCACTGGTATTTATTGTGCACTACGAAGTATCCCACCGGTAATTTCCATATCTTCGAGTCCTGCAGATCGGAATGTTATTTGTTACCTACGGTACCTTAGTTGCAGGTACGTAAAAACACGGTACTGTAATGATTAAGACTGTCAAAATCGTCTTTTGCTTTATCTATCTTATAACCCTGGCTTGTGTACGGGCTTATCCATTTCAAATGTTCAAGTGTAGACATCATTTGGGCGGGTACTTCTCCCGAGGCACACTGTATAAAACAACCTCCTCTATTAGGTACTTCTTGCAACGTCGATTTCAACCGAGTGCTCAATGACAGTCTAGGTATGTCTGGGGGCGGCCATGCACAGAAACGAATAGCATTCTACTTTAAGGATGACTAGTGGTGTAGTGCGCTGCCGCTAATGCGATGGATAAGCGCTTCTACCGCATCATAGCCTCAGCTGAAGCGGCAACCTCTGACGCTGCTAGGTTAGCTTAATCATCATTAGGTACCTAAGCGCTTGTTCGGCGTACTATCTACACTCGGTAAGGTAAGTAGGTAGTCCAAGGGGGGTGTGACGAGATGGCCACAGGGCATTGCCTCATCCGACCGACTTTTCTATTGTTCTATTGGGCTCTAATTTTGTCGACTGCTTGGTAGTGCGGGCTTTCAGAGAGGAGGGTTTGCGGTGGCCAAACTCGCGTCTAGCGCTTTTTGAAACGTCCGACCGTTAGCTGACTCTTATTCACATAGGTAAGCGTCTTTGGCGGTTGATTGGGCAACACATACCTACTGGATGTACAAAATCAGCATGTCCTGAGAGCTTTGGGACAAGAATGTGGAGGCGACGCTTAGTGCTTACATCACAACAAAAACCTGCTCTGGGGCGTCTATCGAAAAAAGAAGAACGAATCACAGATGGTATTATGGAGTTTCACAGACAGACACCGAGAACGAGACGTAAACGGATATTCGTCTTCGCAATGCCTACTCTAATACACGCGTTGCGCACCTCTGGTCCAATCATGTCAAAGTATCTACCTCTATCTGAGCCCTCGATGGATGGGTAGTGTAGCGTACACGTTCCTGAGTAGACCATGGCTATCGTCTTTAACAGCAAAGAACCAAGCTGAGAGCTTGCATTGTGTATGCCCACACAGGGGCTCCATAAATTGTCGCGTGCACACGTCAGTCCGGCGATCAAACACTGCCCCCGGCCAACCCCGGCAATCTCCTTCGAAGGATTCTGGTGGACTGCCCTGCCGAGCCTGCCTGGACTTTGGAGCTAAGCGAACAAAACAAGCATGCAATTCGCGAAGGTGAGAACTGACGTGTTTCGGCTGAAGATTGCGGTTGGGGTGAGGGTGCGGATGTGAGAATAAAGTCGCCGCGATAATTAATTACTTGCACTAAGATATATTTCGCCTGCCAGCTTTGAAATGATATAATGTATGAATAATGATATACATGATATGATATTCATCCTCCTCTGACCCTCGCTTGTTTGTGTTGCCATACAAAGGTAGTATATAAGTTCAGGTTCTTGGTCGTGTAGCGACGATGGGACACACGAAGGATAGACAACGTATTAAGCTGACAGTTGCCTGATGGGAAAAGAAAAGATGTGGAAAATCGTACATCTAAGAAACACCCAACGCCCGCTTTAACCGAATCGCCGCAGCTTCGTTTTTCAATCGTCGTATATGAAATATCTATGTTGCAATGTCTACAATACTAGCGAGGGGAACTTGGTAGCTCGTGGTTCAAGTTCGGAGAAGGTTGACGGTCAACCGGTGGCTCGAAACCTGCTGGGGTACTGTGCATGTCGGTGGCGGGGAGTTCCGTGGCTTGGCTTACACCCCCTGGCAGCTCAGCGCCATACTGCTGAGGATAAGGCTGCGCATACCCTCCCGCATATTGCTGGGGGTATTGTTGGGGGTATTGCTCGGCGTACTGCTGACTATACACGGATGGGTCCATGGAGTTTGGGGTATGAGAGTAGGCCTCTGAGATTGGGGGAGAGCCAGGGGCGCCCGGATTCTTCAGAGGCGCATAGTACCCTTGCTGCGGCGTTCCATTCTGCGGGTTATATGATCCTGCCGCTGTTTCATGGGGTGGGTATGTTGTATCACCGTTTGAAGCCCCGGCATCTAGCTCTTTGGCGTTTGAAGAAGCCTTGCGGCGACGGTAAAGGAAGAAGGCGAGGGCGGCAATGATAGCTAGTCCCACTATCCCCACACCGACGCCAATCCCAGCTGCTGCCCCAGTCGACAGACCACTGGACCCAGATGGCTTGTTTGATGGAGTGGGAGAGGGAGTAGGTGACGGAGTTGCTGTGCTAGCAACATCCTCGGGGCTGAGGGCCTTCCACTGTAACAGGCTATTAGTAATTACTCAAACACAACCCGCAACTTAGATGAGATCGGGAGAAATAAGCCATATGAGAGTACTTACAGAGCCAGACCATGACTCTTTCCAATCATTTTTGCTGGCCTGAATCTCGGTATCCGTCTCGGCCAAGGTGACAACCTGTGCAGTGGGAATATTCGGGCCGGGTGCTTGTGCGAGCCACCATGTCTTGGAATCCCAATTCGCGCCTACAAAGGCATCCTGTAAGAAAGCACGGCCAAGAGTATACCCGCCACTGGGCCCTGTATAACAAGGGAAGTATTGCTGGTCGGTATCCACGAGCGGCTGACTTAAGGTGAGGTTGAGGTGGCGGAAAGGTACTGAGATGGTGACGCGTTGGGTGTTCGAGTTTCCGAGAAATGTGAAATCCAGCGTCGAAGCCGAACTCACGATTTGTGAGTATTTCGGGTCATCTTCTTGCCAAATATACAACCCTAGATCTTTATTAAATTTGACAGGCAAGTGTTCCGCAATTCCGTCGCAAGTCGACTGCGGCAACGTTAAGTACGGCGAGCAACCATCAACAGAGACCAGGATACCGCTGGAAGAGATCGAAGCGTTGTTTGCCGCGAGCAGGCCGTCCTTTGATTTAAAGTCCCAAGGGGATGAACCGTCCACAACCGTGATGCTGATATCCTTCAAAGGAATTGCCTTCGTGTAGTCGTCGGTTTCAGTGAGAATATCTCCTATTATCCGATTCTGGTCATAACCTCCAAAGTACAGTGACCCCGGCATGGGCGGGTTTGCGGAACCAATATGCATCGCGAAAGAGTTGGATGGAATCTGATCTTTGGCATGGAGCCAGCCGGGGATCAGACTTGCGTTGATCGCAGGCTTGTTGTTGTCCAACGTGAAAGTCTGGTTGACGGTTTTCGGCGCCCCTATTCCCAAACAACCCACTGATAGAGGATACCAGGTATTGTCCGGATAGACGGCGTACGAGGACGATAGCAAGGCGAGAGAAACGTTAGGTACCGTCATGCTGCCGATTTGCATGTTGTCAATCCACATTTGTGCGTTTTCTCCATCCATATCCACACCACTCATGAAATCCGGTCCCGGAGAATATTGAATCTGGCCAGTTGATCCTGTGTTGTCGACTTGGGCTTGGGCCTTGTTGTATAAATGGGCCTTTGTGGCCGTGCAAGTGGTATTTCCATTGCAGTAATCGCTCGTAAGTAAAAAGCTCGCAAACTCCCGACCTGGATATAAAGCTATTGTCTGTGAAGAGCCTAGAGTAACTTCAACTGCAGGCCAGGGACCATCTGGTCCAAACGTCAAGTCGGACCATACTGCGGCCAAGGGAGCCGGGTCATCTGCCTTAACGCTCGAGACGGCGGCAAGGTAATAGACAAGTGACAATGGTAGAGAAAGGGACCGGAAAGCCATGATGAGCAACAGTATTCGGACCCGGCGCGATCAGCCGAAGAACAGAGGGAGCCGCCGAGTCAGGCCCTACGTATACATCAACACATTAATTAACATCAAAGAGAGAGAAGAAGAGAAGTAAGAAGAGGAACGGTCTCACAATAGAGAGAAGTAATATTAATTGAGTGGGGAGGAAGGGAAACCTTGTCAAGGTAGTATATGGTCATGCTGGAAATGAGTGTGATCTACGAAGGGGGTACCTACCTACACTTAGGGAGTGAGAGGCAACCGGGCCTCAAGTCGATAGCAAGGCCGGGTCGCCGATGTGGCTATCCTGGACACTTTGATGAATGATACGGGGAATGAAAAGTCGCTCTGGCCAAGGCACTTCTCTAGATATGAAAACCTACACACCTCTACAATATAAAACTTGCCCAGGCATCTGTTAGGGGCTCCCGGGTACTACTGTTTACCTACCCACCTCCTCCTCTGTAAACTTGAAGGATCTGAATGCTAGGGGTTCGTTAACCATTTTCGGCTAGAGCTGATTTGTTGATTGTTCAAGATTTTTACCTTAACGTCGGCCTCGACCCATTCTGAGAGGGAGCTTTGCCTAGCTAAGTTCGGATCATGGACTCAAGGAGTGTAGCGGACACACAAGCTGCGCCGCTTTCTAGCGCGGTGGATATCTACATGTAAGTTCCTATATTCCCCGGTCCACGACCTAGGCACTGGACATGAAGGTAGCAAGTAATGAGACCACCTGAATATATTTGAAAACACCATTGGGGGGATCCTACATTGTATTAAACTTCTACACTCACTGGATACCTACCCTCCAAGTCCCATCGTTCTATCGGTGTGTCGAACGAACAGTATGTGAAAGGCAAGTTTCTGGCCCTAAGGGGCTACATATCTCTTACACGGTACACCGCATGATGGAGGTCCCCGAGAAGTCTTGATTAGCAGTACACTACTCGCCCATCGTGGTATATGCTATATCCACATGGTTAGGTAGTCTATTATTGCAGTAGTAGTGCAAGGCTTAGTGACGGCTTGGCCTGTCCTGGCAACATTGCCTCGGGCGGTTCTCAAAGGAGTTGTGTGCTCGTCTCGAAGTGTTGACGAGGGCATAGGGATGATGAGTCCACACCTCATGCAAACGAAATTGCTAAGTTCACAAGTTCGGGCCAATAGCACGCATGACGAGGCATCGCGAGTGAGATTTACGTACTCATACCTACTTTGATACCCAGTACGCTACACTACTTAAAGTATACTCCATCCTCAAAGTGTTATAGTTAGTGAGTAGCAGTGCACATCTCTAGTGTACCTTACCAGGCAAGTTGCTGCCCTACCGGGATTCGGGGTTCCTCTCCACTATCTCCCGGTTAGCTCAGGCTGTATTATTTCCGGCTCGGGTAAACAACCAACCAGCAGTTCTGCGTTGGACGGGGTACCTAAGGTGTTATCAGGGCAATCGTACACAAGGTACCTTAGTGGATAGCATCGGTACTTTGCTTTACCCTCTACCTGATGTTAGTAACTTCATTCACCTTGTCCCTAGGAATACAATAAACGCATGATATTTCAGACTGATAGATAAGTAGGTATGTAGGTACTCTAAGTTTAATATCGGCATCTCTCTCCATTGGCTGCATGTACCTAGCATGTAGGTACGGTACCTCCAGGAACTGGGCATGAAGAGTTTGGGGGCTGAATATAAAAATAGACATGGCTGCGCACGTTGCCCCTGACTTCCTGCAGCACGCACAGCCAATGGCCAGGTAAGTACTGCGCATAAGTGACTTGTGAGGCATTGTACATAGTAGGTGTAGATGTGTTCAAGAATACGGCCGAGAATTCGAACATTATTTCTCATGACCATTCTCCTACGACTCTGATAATGAGACGTAAAACACCAGGCAGTAGTAGCCCAGACTACAGGGACTTCGTACACTACCTACACTAGGTAGGTACTACTAGGTAGGTAGTGTAAGAGGGCGAGGCTCTACAAGTTGACAGTGCGTATTTATTAGCCACGCTTGCAGCCAATACAGTACGTAATGAAGCTAGACACAGTCTAGACCAGTACGTACTCGATAGGTACCTTAAAATCTGCCGGGCTGAACAAGTCAGACTCAACCAGCCATGTCGGCCTATCAATCTAACCAAGGTTAGGTACTTCCATCGTACTGTAACTTTATCTGTTCTGGGTAGGTAGGGAGTACCTAGTAGGTAGTGTATTGCCTCGTTGCTTCAACCACAACATACCTATACTGCTTACCTCACCGCCAACCCTCTCTCCCTCAACTGATGTCTTAACGAGCTTGCCATCATTATTTCTCCCTTAAACCCCGGGATCGCATCTTGGTCCGTTGATACTAGGCCACTTGCGCTCGCCCTGGGCCCCTCTATGCTATCGCTCGGAACCGTCGAACGGCGCTGCGGAACAACGCTCAGAGTTGTGCTTAAATCGCTTGCTTAAAGTTTGCGCACCTCGCGCGTCGCGCCGACTCCAGACTCCTCATCCCTAAGCCCGCCGACATACGGGCGCCATGGCGCCGCTCTGGGGCTCGTCGTGGTCTTCGACGTGGGGATACAACGGCGGCGATGCAAATGGCTCTACCAATACCGACCTCAAGCCCAGCTTGGGCCAGATTTTAACGTCGAAGCGAATACGCTACACAGCTTCCGCCCTCGCCGTCATCGGCATATTCTTCCTCACCTTCCGCAACTATGATCAGATCCCAACCTTAGCCACGATGCGGGGTGGCCACGGTGGCTCGTCGTCTACCACGGCAAACTGTCCACCTGCCGCCGTGATACCTTCGTTCGATGGCGCCTCGATCGATTGGTCACGGTACGCCTATACTCAATACGTTACCAACAAGGAATATCTCTGCAATTCCGTCATGATCTTCGAGACCCTGCACCGTCTGAAGGCCAAGGCCGACCGTGTCATGATGTATCCGGAAAGCATGATGAGTCCGACCGAGACAGACCCCGCATCGACTGAAGCGAAGCTGCTCGTCAAGGCGCGAGATCGCTACGGTGTCAAGCTGGTACCCGTATCAGTCCAGCGACGGAATGGTGGAGATGGTAAGCCAGTCGTGACATGAACATTGGTCTGGAACAGGCCGTATCGCTGATACTCTCTAGCCACGTGGGCCGAATCCTTTACGAAACTCTTGGCCTTCAATCAAACTCAATACCAGCGTGTCTTGAACGTGGACTCGGACGCAACTATACTCCAGCCGATGGACGAACTATTCCTCACGCCGCCTTGCCCTGTCGCCATGCCCCGCGCCTACTGGCTATTTCCCAACCAAAAGATCCTGTCATCGCAGCTGATGCTCGTCCAGCCTAGCGAGATCGAGTTCGACCGAATTATGAAGCAGGTCGAATCAGCGAGCCGCGATGACTACGACATGGAAATTGTGAACCAGCTCTATGCCGATAGTGCCATGATCCTCCCGCATCGCCCTTACGATCTGTTGACAGGCGAGTTCCGTAAGGATGAACACGAATACTATCTCGGCACCAATCGAGAAGAGTTCGATCCAGTCGCCGTCTATAATGAGGCCAAGTTTCTGCATTTCTCGGATTGGCCGGTACCAAAGCCCTGGATAGCAATGGCTGAGTCGGTGCGCCAAAGCATGCAACCAAAGTGCAGTACCAAAGACGGCCAAGAAGACTGCTCTGCTAGAGACCTGTGGAATGGGTTCTACAGCGACTTCACCCACCGCCGTTCCGTATGTTCATTGTTCACAACTATAGAGCGAGGTAACTAACATGTAAACAGACTGTGTGTGACACGACGTCGAAGAGTAGGCGATGATGATTCGAGGCGTGTATATATATTTTTCGAGTTGGAAATAGTCGCCCAGCGCATGGCTGGGTTTCGGAGTTGCCATGCATTTTAACGGTTATGATACGACACATTATACTATAATTGATATCACGGCTCGTTTGTTTCCGTTCACGTTGGCATGTAGACGGTTTCTCTCACTCAGGCTGCCTCCTCGGCGCATGGGACCGGAGGAGAGCGGGCTTGATCACTCCCCAGGATGGGAATACGGCAGACGGGGTCATCATAGGGTCAACGCCGACTAGATATGGGGACACGCGAGACGTCGGGCCACTTTATCGTCCTAGGGCATATGTTGTGTCTGCTCTGTGCGATCTCTGATGGGTTAAAACGTGCTAAATACGAGGGGACATGAGAGGGGCTAAACAGCTACATGAGCACCATAACGGGAAGTCAGCAGACTGGCCCGTCAAAGAAACGTAGCATGCAGGCCAAAAGGCCGTTGATTCTCCGCTATGCCATGAAGTTTTTTTTACCCGGGACTGCGAAGATAGCACTGTCGACATGATGGAAAGCCGCACTCCCAAGCCCAAGGCTGGCTTTACACTAGATCTTGGAATATTGCCACATCCCAATACCTCCTTTGACCAATGACAGAATCTGCTACAAATGATACTTACACAGATGCATAAAAGGCTGTTGAGATGTTCAAGTCTTGGTCCCTAAGTTTACTCATACAGTATCAAAGGCCTAGGACTTCAGATAAAGGTCAAGTGTAAATAGATATTATCATCATACATGTAAGCCTACCTGAGTGAAACTCTCCTACCGAGGTACTATTATACATCTCAGAGCGAGAGAGTGTTAAGATCATCTTGGTATATTATAGTGGGGCAAATACTATCGATAAGCCAGGCGCCTAACTCATCTCACCTGAAGCTATCCAGTCAACAACCATGACGTCATGAGATGCCTTAGAGGAGCTTTTCCTCCTCCTCTCAAACGAAAACACAAGGCCTGAGTGAGTTCATCATCGAGATTTTCAGCTGCTTTGAAAATCCAATACGTCATTGTACCTCAGCTGCCTGCGCGTTTCCACTACGCGTAGAAGACGCTCGAACTTTCAGCCAGTCGTGCCTGTGGCAATGCATCAGACTCCCATCCATCTACTTTGTGCCCGGGAACACACAACCAGCATGAAGGCCTCAGCATTTGATCAGGCGTATATCATATGCAGGCTACCTACTATGTAGAGCAAGGTAGGTAGGTACTTACTTTATGTTTGGCAGTTGCTAAGTTTCGATAAAGAACCTTGCGGCCACAAAGTGACGTGATGCATACCCATTGAATCATCCAAGCTGGGCAGCCACGACCATGGCCTACCTCATTGTTCCCCGTGTTGGAATGAGCTTCATAGAAACACTTACCTAACTTAGTCCCGGTGCCTACTTACAGTAGTACCTACCTACCTACCTCCGGGCTGTACTTACACACACCTACTTCCTTAGGCAGCTCAAGTTATGTCACTCTCCCTTCCTTTTTAAGTGACGTATGTGAGACAAAACGGGAAGCATCCTCCTCAAAAGCATCCCTCTCTCATTCCCATACCACCTACTTCTTCTTTCTACCTACCCATCTACCTCACTGCCTTAAGTACTTTACTCAACTACATCAACACCTTGTCGATAGCATCTACCGTCCCTCATACGACGCGATACTACAGCACAGCACTACAGCACTACAACACGGAGTTGTTTGGCATTCATTGCATAGCGGAGATCCCACGGCCACTGCCTGAAGTCCGCCATCATGAGATTGGCAAGCCTCCTCACCTTCGCCTTGGCGACCAATATCGTCGCGGGCAGCAGTAGCTGGTTTTCCAAAGCTGGTATGTGTCATCATTGCCTCGTCACTGATCAGCCCCATCACCACATATGCTACCTCAACCTTGGGCTCCTTGCTAACCCAATCTCTGGCACTGGCAGCGTACAACAAGTGGCATGAGAACGAACTGGAGCGTTGGTTGTCAGATAATGACATCCCCTACCCTAGCCCTGCCGATCGCAAAGATCTCGAGAACTTAGTTGAGAAGAACTGGGACGACTACGCCGTCTCGCCATACCGAAGATGGGACACGGATAAGCTTACCGCCTACCTAAAGTCCAAAGGTGCCGACACCAAGGGTGCTGCTGAGGCCAACAAGGATTCTCTCGTCTCTCAGGTCCAGTCACAGTGGTACGAGACGGAAGACAGAGCCCAGCAAGCCTGGACCGATACTAAAGACTGGATTCTGGATACTTGGTCTGAGAGCACTCTCAAGTCGTTTGCTGACAAGCATGGTATCCCAGGTATGTCCTCCATCATTTCGTGTATTGCCCAGACTTCAGCCTCGCTGATGGTACATGATTAGTTCCTCAACCTCGAAAGCGTGATACTCTGCTTCAGCAGATCCGCTCTAATTACCAGAACATCGCCAAAAAGGCCGGGGATGCTTCTTCGTATCCCGGTGACTGGCTGTACGCAACTTGGTCCGAATCAGACCTGAAAGAGTGGCTCGATATTCATGGGTTTCCTGCCCCTCAACCCACCACCGTGAGTTGTCTCTCTGAAACACAATGACTCGGGCCGTGGCCTCCTAACGCCTCTCTGTAGCGTGACAAGTTGGTTGCTGCTGTTCGTCGTAACTCCCGTATTGCGTATCTCAAGTCTCAGTCTCAGCTGGATGCCGCATCCGCAAAAGCCAATGCTGCCTATGCCACGTTAACGGATAAGATCATTGAAGCTTGGGGCGATTCCCAGCTCAAGGAGTTCTGCGACAAGAACGGAATCAATGGTAAGCTTTTCGTCGTTATTCAGTGCGGGCCTTAGCTGACAGTATCGAAGTTCCCCAGGGTACCAAGACAAATGAGTTGCGTGCCCTCGTTCGCAAGCACCGTGCTGAGTTCTTGGGCGACACCGTCTCGGGGTCCGCCGCCAGCGCATTTGGTGCTGCCACTAGCAAGGCCGGAAACCAGTTCGCAAAGGCCACTAACGATGCGAGCCTGGCCGCACAAGAGGCCTTCAACCAGGCGGTAGACACCTGGTCTGATAGCCGGCTAAAGGCATATCTCGACGCTCGCGGAGTACCTGTTCCCCAAGCCTCCAAGTCCGATGAGCTTCGTGCTCTGGTGAGACGCAACTCGCACAAGGCGGCCACTGGTTTCAATGCATGGACTTGGGATGATCTCTCCTATCAAAATCTCAAGAATTATCTTGTCAACAGCGGTGACTCGGCCGCAAAGAAGGTGGGCGAGAGTGCAAGCGCCACCCGCGAGGACCTCGTCAAAGCAGCTCAGAACGTATATGATTCCGCCTCGAAGAGCGGTGGTGATTCGTACGCCTCAGCCACAAGCTACCTTGCCCAAGCAACGCAAGCGGCTAAGGACAACGTCTTCGATACGTGGAGTGAAAGTGAGCTCAAGTCATACCTGGATAGCTATGGCGTGGTAAGTAACTCTTGTTTGATGCGGTATTTCACATGGAAGCTGACACAACCCCAAGCCGGTTCCCCAGGGCTCCAGTCTCAACGAGCTCAGAGCTGAGGCTCGGAAGCAGTATACTCACTTCAAGTACGGCACAACCAATCCTGTTGACACGGCATTTGCCAAGCTTGGTGAAAGCGTTAAAGACGCATACCAGTGGGTTATGGGCCAATTGGGTGCTGGTGCAGGGGAGGCGAAACGGAAAGTCAAGAATGAACTGTGAGGTGTTAAGGAGATGAGGAAGATGATGACTGTTATTTCATTTTCATCGTGGCGGGGATAAGGCGGTACGGGGTGTAATAAGGCTACGACTGATACCACAAGGGGCCGGCGTGAGACGATGAGAACCGGAAAACGTTGTCATGTGCATGCTTTTGCGTCACGAGGGGTGTAAGGTATGGTTTTTTTTCGGGAGTCGTGTCACATCGATCAACGGCAATTGACCTGCTTGCTTGTAAGGGCTACGGAGTTTGTCTTTTTCGAAATTGACAGAATTATTCATTGCTCGCCTTTCCTACTTACACTTATTACCCCATCCGGGGTGTCTTTACCAGATGCATGTAATCAATCGACCCTTTCAAAAACAGGCATGTACTCCAACGGTGCCGGTACGACGGTGAGAAAGTCTCCGTCGCTTGCCGTCTGCGGGTCAAAGTAGATAGGGCCAACTCGCTCACCCTCCGCATCAACCTGCTGCCATCTAACGCCACGCGGCAGCACGACGGGGCGCTCCCTCTGACCCTCGTGCAATATAGGGGCAACGAGATACTTGGGGCCAAACATGTACTGGTCACTCACATCCCAGAGATTCGACTGACGGGGGAAGTCGTAGAAAAGCGGGCGCATGACGGGGTCGCCGTAGACATGGGCGTCGGTCATAAGCCCGCGGACGTAGGGCCGGAGCCGCTCGCGCAGGAGCAGGTAGCGCCGGCAGACGGCGTAGACGTCGTCGCCGTAGCTCCAGACCTCGTTGGGCGCGCCCGAGAGGCAGTGGCTGCCGCCCGTGGCGCCGTGGCGCGGCTGCTGCGGCACGCGGTCGCCGTGCAGCCGGAACACGGGGCAGAAGGCGCCCCACTGGAACCAGCGGACGAACAGCTCGCGGAATTTCGGGGTGCGCGGGTCGCCGCCGTGGAATCCGCCTATGTCCGTCGTCCACCAGGGGATCCCGGCCAGCCCGGCGTTGAGGCCCGCTGAGAGCTGCGCGCGCAGGCTCGGCCAGGAACTGGCTATGTCGCCGGACCACTTTGGACGGACTGGTGTTAGTCTTTTTGGTCTTTGGTCTTTGGTCTTTTTTTGGACCTTTTGGGTTTTGTCTGATAGTCTATATCATGCTGTTTGTGTATGGTGTGTTGCGGTGCAGTGCAGTGTAGTGTAGTGTAGTGTCTGTAACGTGATGGGATGGGATGGGCTGGGATGGGATGTGGCCGGAGATGAGATGAGGATTCAGGGGGGGGGCTCAGGGGGGATTAGGGGGGCTGCCCCTGACTTACCAGTAGAGCCCCGTATTTCTGACTCCCGGCCCAGCAGCAGCGGACCAGGTTCACGACGCGCTCTTGGCCAGCGGCCTTCATGCCCTCGTAGAATGCCCGGGAGTACTGCGTCGGGTAGATGTTACCGACCACTGTCGGTCGATCGATAGTCAGCCATGATCGATTCTCGTGCCAGCAGGGGGAGGGAGGGTAGAGTAAGCAGGCAATCGGCAGGCTACGACGGCTAAGTAAGTACTCACTCAGATCCGGACCGGCGTGGTATCGGTAGTTGTCGAAGTCGTAGTGCGTGTACTCGGGCTCGGCCTCGTCGAGCCAGAAGATGCGGATGCCGCGGTCGTAGTAGTTCTGCTTGGCCTTCCGCCACACGTACTCGCGCGCGCCCGGGTTCGTGGCGTCGAAGTGGACGCAGTTGCCCACGCCCTCCATGACGACGCGCCAGCCGCGGTCCTGTCGGATGAGGAGGCCCTTCTCGAGCATCTCCTCGTAGTTCTCCGACGTGCGGTCGACCGTCGGCCAGACGGAGACCATCAGCTCGATGCCGAGGGACTTGAGCTCCGCGATCATGGCGTCTGGTGGTTAAAATACATGTGAGCGTCTGTCCGTCCCAGCAGCGGCGATGGTAGTGGATGGGAGGAGGAGAGGGAGAAGGAGGCCGGATTGGGTTGGGTTGGGTGTCGTCGTGATTCGTTCATACCGGGATCGGGCCAGAACGTGGGATCGAACTTCCACTCGCCCTCCTTCGGCCAGTGGAAATAGTCCACCACGATGACGTCCATGGGCAGGCCGCGGCGCTTGTGCTCCCTCGCGACGCCGAGGATCTCCTCCTGCGTCTGGTACCGGAGCTTGCACTGCCAGAAGCCGAGCCCGTACTCGGGCATCTCGGGCACCCTTCCGGCGATGCCGCCGTAGGCGCGCACGATCTCCGCGGGCGTGTCGCCGGCCACGAGCCAGTAGTCCAGCGCGCGCGTCGAGCGGGCCTCGAAGGTGGTGGCGTTCTTGCCGAAGACGGCGCACCCGATGGCCGGGTTGTTCCAGAGGAACCCGTACCCCTCGGAGCTGACGGCGAACGGGACCGACGCCTGCGAGTTGCGCTGCGCGAGCTCGATGTCGGCGCCCTTGAGATCCAGGTACGGCTGCTGGTACTGGCCCATGCCGAAGATCTTCTCGCCCGCGTGCACGGCCTCGAACCGCGCCGTCAGGTGCCACGAGTCCGAGCCCAGCCGGGGCTTGACTATATATAAAGTAAATAACAGTCCGAGTCAGTAAGTAATTGATTGCCCTTTTGAGGGCAGCTCTAGCACTGCTCCCGAAACATTACTCCCGAGACAATCTCATCCCGGGAGCTATCATCATGCTACTAGAACGGGGAGAAAACGACTCCGATGGTTACTCACACTCGCGCGGCACGATGCGCAGCGCGGAACACTGGGGATCGTGGATGTCCAGGCGCTGCCTCATGAACTCCTCCAGCAGGACCTTGCCCTGGCCATTGGTGAAGGTGATCTTTCCCCACTTGTTGATCTGTGCCGTGATGGCGCCGTTGCGGATGGACGCCTGGTCCCCCTGGACATGGACCGAGACGTCCTTCGGTTCCGGAACCGGCTCCGAGAGAGCCCAGTCCTCGGCGGGCAGCCTGGGCTCGTGTGTGGCGCGGACGCGGAGGGCGTTGGGACCCCAGGCCTCGATACGGAGCAGCTCCGAGTCGTACCGGTATTCCAAGACGTGGGTTTCGGGGTTGGAAAACATCGTGCTAGCTTGCTGACGATGGGCGCTCACTCTACTAATCAGAAATGTCGGGAATAGATATTAGAGGCCGTCGTCGACGACCCTCCTCCTCTCTTTACACGATGGGTTTTTTTTTTCGGTTTTTATTTTCATCGTTCTGTTCTCTTTTTCCTTTTATTTTATGCCCTCCTCCCCATGCTTGACTATTTCAGTGGGCGCAGAGCGCAGAGCGCAGACCGGTCGTCTGTCTGTCTCCCGGGCATCCGTGCAGCTTTGGGCAGCCATCGTCGTGGCGTTAAACTACGGGGGCGACGATCCATCCGAGGCCGGCGTGCTTCGTATTAGTAGGGCCTGGGCCAGGTAACCCGACCCTCTCGGTCCAATTCGGTCCAATGGATCCCGATATGTGCTTCCTTCTCGAGTCTTGGTACACTGACAAATCCTGATGGATATTGGTTCGCTAAACACTAAGAACCAACCAAGTCTTCATGCGCAGCTTATATGGAAATAAATGCAGGATGAAGGATATATTTATCCCCCCCCCCCCCCCCCCCCCGCGCGCCGGCGCCGCGCGGGGGGGGGGGGGGCGGGGGGGGGGGGGCGGGGGGGGGGGGGGGGGGGGGGGGGGGCGGCCCGCCGCGGTATCGCCCTCGCTCCCCTGTGATGCGCCGTCGTGGCGTCGCCGTCGTCGCCGCCGCACCTCAGCCGGGAGG